>SMOI01000444.1:0-23801 GCA_008000375.1 Poteriospumella lacustris | reverse complement strand
TGCAACTGCTCTTACAGAGAGCTGTCTCTCCCCGGGGTACTTCACTCACGAACAACGGAAAACAAACCAACAGCAATAACAATGTAACAATGCAATGCGAAAGGTCCCTCAGCGGGGAAATGCAATGCGAAATGACAAGGGGAACACCGTTACGGTGTCACAACGAACCACAATAATCTGTCGGTCCAAGGCGACACAGCCCCCAAGAGAACCGATTCAATTCAAGTTGGGGGTGTGTTCCACGATCTGAGTCTCGAGTCCATCACGATAACGAGTCTTGTGCGCCTCGACGTCATCGTGATGGATGACCTTCCGCGTTGCGTCTCGCAGGCGCTGGTTTGCATCTACCCGGTGAATGCCTGCGCCTCCGATCACCCCACGAGGAACATCTGGGTGAATCTGGTTCTTTCGACTGAGAAGCGAGGTGGCACTGTTCCGCTCTGTAGCGGTGGTGTGGACGTTGTCTGCTGCGGTGGTGGTACTGGCAGGGCGAACAACTGACGTCGGCGAGAAGGCCGCCACATGGCCATCGTTGTTGTACTTGTCACTGTTGAAAACTTGCGGGCCTCTTTCTTGAGGCAAGGAATTCTCCAGGGGATCAGTAGACAACTCAGACTGGAGACGCTGCAAGTGGTCACGAATGTGCCGATGCGCCGCCAGGTCGAGCGACGCCCGGTTCTCTTCCCGCACTTCGTCCAACAGGTGGTTCGGAACTTGCCGTAGGATGTACTGAGCCATCAATTCTGCGCGACGCATCACCAGAGGACAATTGGAAAGTCCCAAGTGCATCGCGCTAATGGGGTCCAAGGAGATGAACATGTCTCGCGTCAGCGCCAGCACCAGTCTACAGCGAGCACAATGCCAATCAGAATCCTCAGGGAGGGGCGATATCATCGTCGGCTTCACTTACCCGTAAAGGAACACCGACACAATGACCATCGCGACGAAGGCGTAAAAGGAGTAAACAAGGTAAGCGGCGATGAAGAAGGACGCGGCGAGTGCCTGCAGCGCGACATTGAACATGTACAGCTCGTACCCGCCCAGTCCTCGCTTCAGATGCTCATACCCGTCGAAGGCAATATCATCCCTTATGCTTTGCAGCACGGGGTACAGAGCGGTCAGTGCGTAGCCGATGTAAAACAGACTGCACGTCATCGATGTGAACAGCAGCACACCGTAAATGTCGAGCAGAATTCTCTGCAGCTCTGGCGATCCGTATCTTGGTTCTGTTCGTGACGCAAAATCGATTAAGGTAGACGCCTCGGAGGTTGTAGAGTGAAGCTTCTTACCTGGCGGGAAAGTGAAACAAGCGACGGCCATAACGAGAAATAACCCGCTCGCCATGGACAGCTGCGCGATGGTGTTCGAAAGGCGATCTCGAATGCTGGGGTTGGATGGATCCAAGCTCGCAATGCTTTTATTTGTCCAAAGAAGCCACCGTGTCAAGAGATAGATGGTGTTGAAAAGAACGAAATGCTGCTGGTGACGCGGAAAGTCCAGCCACTCTTCGAGGAAGCGTTCAGAGACTTTTGGTTCGTATTGATCTGTTTTGGAAAGAAGCTTCGCCCGAGAAAGCTCTTTGATATAGTGCATATTTCGATTGCTCTCCAGCTTCGATCGAACCCTTTGGGTCAATCGGTTTGTGCGTATTTTGGCATTGACGATATCAAACATGGACGCTGGTCCATTGCCATTGGTAACCGGAGTCGCCTCCTCTGCAGTTCCCATTTTGCAATTACAGCCGATATAATTCTCGTCCGTCTGATTGCACCAAAGAGGTCGAATAAACTATGATCAACTTGCTTCTCTCCAACCCACATAACCATCTATCTGGTCTGGTATCCCCGACCCTTCCTTCTAAAAGGCGGAGTTGCAGCGAAGTGCGAAGATGGCGCGAGAGACCGTTTCAGAAATGTCATCAGAGATGAGGAGGCGGAACCAGCAGCCTCAGGACGAACTTTACCATTTGTTGTTTATTTACTTCCCAATCCCGATTCCGCATGTAGTATACGGTATACCTGTATTCCACAAGGGAGTTTGCAAGCTTCAATTGTGTTCCCCACCAACCTATCACGTTCACGAACGGTTAACCCAACCAGCATATTTGCAGATGGCTGGGGCCGCAAATGAAAGTTTGCAGCGGTTCTCCACCTTTGGCACCTGAAAATAGTGCAGACGCTTCGGTATTGCGGGACTATCTGTCCTCGAGGTGAGTAACAACATCTGTCGCACGTACAAGTTCTCGACACCATTCAATGATGAAAAGCACACTTCTCTTCTCACATTCGTCCGATTGGAAGCGGATACGCTTCCCGTGAGAGACAACTTGACCATGCCAATCTGATGAATTGTCGATCGCCAAGCAGCCCTTTATCGGTCGTCGTGTTTCCCGTGGTTACTGGCTAACGTGTCTGTTGTTGCGCCTAGGCATCACAGAGGTTGACGGACTCCGCTTCTGAGCGAGGGCAACTCCGATCCAACAAGTGGCGTAGCAGGTAGCCTCGCAAAGGCCTCATAGCTGAAGGACCTCTGTGTCGACCACCTTGTGATGCAGAGCAGTGTTTGCTTCCCCATAGCTTTGCGACGCTGTTTTCCTGTAAACCAGTGATTTCCGTGGTAAAAAAGATGCAAAAGCCTTCTACGAATGTGTGTAGCGTGAGTTAAAGCAGAGGAAAGAATAGAAATCAAGCTGTTAGTGCAGTGTGTACAAGGAAAGAGCAATAGATGTAAGTGAACCGAGAGGAAGGAGGGACACCCCATCACGCGTCGGTGGAGTCATCGTCGTCGTCCAGCAGCAGGGACTCGGCATGCGACACTGAATGCTGTGGGCGCGTTGTGGCCGTGGGTGGCAACGGAGGTAAAGTGGGAGCAACACCGTCGTGCATGGCGACCGGTGGCAAGGCGGCGTCACCTTTGGGGATCACCGGTGACGACAGAGGCAACAAGCTGCTGTGGCTGCTCGTGTGACTGTTGCTCGAACTGTCGCCGACAATGTGACGCATGCTCGACTGCGCCGAGGCACTTTTGGAGCCCACGTGCGACCAGAACTCGACACTGTTCGAGCCCAAATTCAACGACAACTCCTCCAGCGTCTCGTCCATACCAACGATCTCGTTGTCGTGGATGGGCACCTCGTTGTCGTCGGCGAACTCGTCGACTTTCTTACGACGCTGCTTCACGATGCGCTTGTTGCCCTGCTCGTCAACCACCTCGACGTCGACTTCGACTTCGTCGTCGAAGGGATCGGCCATGCTCAGTAGTTGAGACACCGGCAGCACAGAGCGTCCCTGTATCGATGCTGACGACGACGTTGACTTCATCGACTGGTTCGACGGCTGCCGTAGCACTTGGTCGCTCTCCACCTGATCGAAGACCGTGTGGAACGTGTGGAACGACGATTTGGCGGACATTTGTCGCTGTTTGTCCTGCGCCCTCATCGACGAAGCCGTTGGGAAGGACGGCAACGAACTAGCGGCGGACTGGGGCGCGAGCGTTGGCACAGGCGTCGCATCGGCCACCGTGACGGACGCCGCCGCATCAACCGCTCGTGTCTCGTCGACTGTAGCGGTAGCGGCTGGTTCGTCATCACCGAAGAAGAGTCGTCCTTTGCCGTTCGTTGGCGTGCCACTGCTGCTGCGACCGCGACTGGTACTCGCCGACCCCGTCTGCGGCGGCTTCTGCTGCTCCTGCATCAATTGCTGTTGACGCAGCAATGACTCGGCGGCCTGCATCGCGGTTGGACTCATGGGCGCTGTGGAATGGGTTGGCGCTTCGGGAACGACGTAGTCGGTGCTGAGCTGCAGGTTGTGGCGATTGGTGGAGTGCGCCTTCGTCTTCGCCAGCGATCGATGATGAGCCGGCTCAGCTGTTGCGGCGGTCTTTGCAGCTGGTCCACCGCCCAGAAGTGAGAAAAGCGAGTCTTGGATGTTACTCTGCATAGCCAGTTCGTTTTGGCTTCGCAGGGCGTCGATCTCCACGAACGAATCAGCGGTGGATTCGCTGGATTGGCCGGCGGAGGTGGCCTCTGCCTCGGCGGCCGACTGTGCCAAGGCCAGCGCCAGTGCTTCGTCTTCGTCCATCATTTCCATCATCATCAGCTCCGTCTCTGCGTCGGATAAACCCGATTTGGCATCCGCAGGCGTCATCAACGAGGAGATGTCCTTGCTTCCGTCCTGCACCTCGGACGTCTCTTCGTCATCGCCATCCGATTCGTACATCAGCGGCTTCGTAGCGGGTTTCGAAGGAGACTGCACTTGCTGCTGCAGTTGTTGACGCTCAATGTAGTTTTGTAGACGTTGGCGTTCGGAGGAGGACGAGGAGGATCCACTGGCGTTGTTGACGGAGACGATCGATCGCTGAGGATGGTGTGCGTGGTTCATCGTCGTCGACCACGGGGCACGACGCACGAAATATTCACACCCCGGCAGCACCCACGATGGCGGTAATTGCAAGGTTTGTTGCAAGAAAATTGCCACAGAATCGTACATGTACCGCGGTCGGATGGAGTTGTGGTCGCCTTCGACCAAGATGAAGTTCTTGTCTCCGCCGTACCTCTCGTGAATGGTCTGCGAGTGCTTCGGGATGATGAATTGATCATGTTCTGCCGCGATGAAGAGGGCTGGCACGAAGCAACGATCGGCGTGCTCAATGGGGGAGAGGGTTTTGATGTCTAAGCCTGCGGTCTTGAGCACCGACGATCGGATGAACTTGGACAGCAAGTACACGGCAAAGGACGGTGCGAAGATGCCCTGTTTGCGCGCATGCTCCACGAGTTCGTCCGCTAACACTGACAAATCTGAAAAGGAGGAATCCAGAACCATGCCAGCGATGGAGGGATCGCGCTCGGCATGGAGAAGAGCCGTGGCCGCGCCCATACTGCGCCCCCACAAGGCGATCGTGGACGTTTTCTGACTGTTGCGAAGATATTCGATGGCGGCAGCCAAATCATCTTTCTCAAAGGCTCCTAAGGTGACGTATTCTCCCTCGCTCATTCCAGAGCCAACGAAATCCATGGCAAGTAAAGTGGCTCCCATTCCCAACACAACGGAAAGTGACGACAGAGCCTCGGGGCGCCCTGAGCTGTTACCGTGCATATAAATGACGCACGGAAGTCGTTCGCTATGGCGGTCACTAGGGATAGGTTCCCAGAGGGAACACTCAAACTTCAGGTTCCTGGGGTTTGTTAATGTGAAATCGAGTCGCTGAAAGCGTTTGCCACAAAATGCAAATTCTCTGGGTCCCAGTTGCTCTATCGTGTACGCACATCGTGGCGGTCGAATGATGGCGTTGACAAATTGCTGATAAACGCCTTTGATCGAGGCATAATAGGAGACGCTGTTGCTCGGTGTTTGCTGTGGTGTCGGTTCCGCAGGTCGCACCGATTCCCCCGACGACGTCGTCGGCGGTTTATCGGAGGAGGACTGCTTGTTTCCCATTCAGAATAATTTCTCCCTTGTCGATCTGCTCCTCAGCACGAACAAATTGATGGCGCTTTCAGTAGTAAAGATAGATACAACAAATGAAGGCCGTGAACGTAAGACTCGTCAATCTGGTTGGCAGTAGTTTTTCTACGTACGTCAACTCTAACACACAGATTGAGATGTAATCATATCACCCGTGGGATTGGTCATTCAATTCTATACCCTCTTCTTTCAACTGCATTGTCACCGTGATTTCCGTCAGTCAAAGGACCATCGGAAGAGACCTACGAGAAGACACCTCTCCACGTCGTCGGAAAGGAAACCTCCCACGACTCGAGACGGCGGCAAAAGATGCGTTGGACACGGCGATGACGACGACTCCGTCTGCCGTCTGCCGCTGAGTGCTTTTTGCATTGTTGCATTTACCGTTCTCATGCGATAGAGTTACGTGGATGCTACGTGCAAACGATAAACAGTTCATTAGTGGTGCCTTTCTTTTATTAAAGGCAATGGGCCTTACTTTTGTTCGGAAAAAGTTGCTCGCAGTTTATCTTTTTGCCACAGCGTCGCTGTACAACAAAACCCCTAAAGAACTGATAAAACGAAGTAAGAAAATAAATATTTCGTTCGTCGTTTTTCGCACTCTTGCTGTGTGTTGGGCGTGTTGGATTTGGATATGCCAATTTCATTGGTTCAGCTACCCTTGAAGCACAATAGAATTGATAAGCTTCCATTGTACAACATTCTGTATCTCAATCATGGCTACTGCAGATAACCATGTGAAAACGGTGGGAAACATGAACTTGCCGCGGCCCGCTCATCTGCTCTAACCCTCCCATGCTTGTTATGTTCAGGGAGGCGAGCACCTCGAATTCCACAACCGTTTGGAAGTCACCAATAAGTTCAATCCAGAATGCTTTGAAAGATATCAAGAAATTAAGATCCGAAGAAAGCATCGTTTCATTATTTTCAAGCTTGGCCAAGAAGAAATGGAAGGTACGACCCACCGGGCGATGATGCGCTTCGCGTGACTTCCCATCGCCTTATGACATGTCAATGTCAACGCTTTAGTTGAGACAGTTGGTCCTAGAAATGCGACTTTCGAAGATTTGAAGCGCATTCTTCCCTTTTCGGAGTGCCGCTTCGTGGTCTACGACCAAGAGTACAAGTCGTACGATGGCCGACCCGTATCGAAATTGTGGTTTGTGAGCTGGTTCCCAAATAGCTCGTCAACTCATTGGAAAATGGCCTATGCATCGGCGAAAGGAAGATTCCGCGATAATCTGGAAGGAGCCTTTGATATGCAAGTCGGTTCGATCGAAGAGCTGGGAGAGAACTTGGGCGCGGTGAAAGACGAAGACGAAGACGAAGGAGATGGCTTTGATTTTTAAAGCGTTATTGAGGTATTAGCCATGCCACTCACACGTTTGATATGCTAATCGGTCACAATGGATTACGCGGTAGCAGTACTCAAACGACAACAGTAGTGGTAGTCGACATTCTCCGCGTCAATTGTGTGACGCTGAATGTGTAACTTGATTCCCAGTCAGATTCACAATCTTGTGTTTGTTCAGCCCAGTTGAAGTGGATGACGTTGGAGCATCATACTAAGAGAGTGCGCTCCACTGATCACTCATGCATTCACAAAACAAAGTCCCCAAGGGCAAGTCCTTTCGTTGTACCGAGCCGTGACGCATCATGCGGCGGTGCTCCGTCACAACGACCAACATAGCGCAGCCGTGTACGACCGATCGAAGAACCTTTTCACACATTTGGTGCCACTATGTCGTGGAGACCTGCAGCAATCGTAGAAGTTCCGTGACAGCTGACTTGCTCATCTCCTTCGCATTCTTCTCATTCTCGGAGGCTTTCTTTTGGAATTGCTCCAAATGTTGTGAGTTGACTGCGCATGTTTCCGCTGATCGTTGATCAACATCTTTCAGTTTCCCTTTGTAACTTTGCTCCAACATCTGAATGCGACGATTTCGCCCCTCGATGAGCTTCGCGACCACCTGCGGCTGTAACTCCACCAGCGACTGTTCAGCGGTATTCAGCGAAAACGTCAGGACATTGAGAACTTCCCTGTTCATCATTCATCCGATATCCCGTGAGCAAACGAAGTCAAAGTAAAACGAACACTTCACAAGCGACTTACTTCAGGTGCTTCAGCTCGATGCTCAATCGATCCTTGTCCAACGATTGCTCACGTTCTCGGGCAACGCGCTGCAGCTCTTTCACATGAGCTACATGCTTCACTGCCTTGATTTCTGCGCCATGCACCTCTTGTAATCCAGCAACCCCGAGATGGGCATCTTCCAACTGTTTCTTCAACTGCCGAATGAGGGTGGAGGTTTCTTCGGTTTCTCTTGCGGCTGCGTCAGAAATAGATTTCATCGGACTGCATGCCATGTCTTGACGAGTAAACGTCGTCTGCATTCGCATAGTTTGAGCCGTGATCAATTGTGAAGACAAATCCTCAATCTGCTCCATGTACGATATGATGGTCGTGTCATGGTCGATCTTCAGCCGTTCTACCTCCAGCTCCTTCCGCTGCAACAACTCCTTACAGCGCCTTACCACGAGCTGGACGCTTTGATGACAAAAGTGCTGCAAATTAGCCAGATCCTCTTTGGTTCCGTCTTTCAATACTCGTATTTGAGATTGAACTTGGTTGATGAGAGCAGCGTGGGCTGTGATATGTGATGAAAACTCTTCCAAAAGGGGCCTCGCAGGTCGCTTCTTTGGACTGGGAGTCTTGGCCTTCAGTTGCTGAGATGCCAAAGCTTGTTGAAGTTGTTCTTGCAATTGGGAATGAAGTTTACTGAGATTTTCTTGTTCGCCAGCTTTACTCTGCAGCAGCGCGTCCTTCTCCTGGGATCGCCTTTCCCACTCCTCTCGTTCGCGCTTGAACTCCTCTTGTAGCCTTTGAAGCTGTTGCAATGCATCCATCGCCGATTTGGCCTGGGTGTCTTTTTCACTTCGAAGGCTTTGTAACATTTGCTCCATATCTCGTTTGACCTTTTCGGATTGATCACGAAGGGCTTTGATTTCTAGCTGATGCTGAGCTCGGATAGCATCGACATCAACAGGTGGTTTTGACGGCATTGGGATATCGCTGGCTGAAGGTATCGCCGGCTGTGACTTTGAATTCGTTTTGTTCTCTTTTCCAGATATTGGCGGGGTTAAGTTGGTAATATTATGAGCTTGAAGAATCTCCCGATAGTTGCGTATTGATTGCTCGGCTTGCTGTACGTGATGTTGCAGTTTGAAGTTCTCCTTCTCCAAGTCTTTCACTCGCTGCTGCAAGTTGTTGATTTGCTCTTTGTCACTGGAATTTTCGATTCGGGGCAGCTGATGGCTATGTGGATGTGCGGCTAACTTTCCATGACCATGAAACGGATTGAGCTTTCCGCCAGCATGACCAATATGGCCTCCAACATTCATGTTTTGCACAAGTGGGGATAGATGCTGAGGATTCAATAATGGTCGCTGGTGATGAAAATTGCCAGGATCATGCTGCAAAGCTTCTTTAAGAACTCGATGTTGCTGAATGGGTCTCATTTTGTGTGATTTATCACCGTAGCGTTTGAAACCTTCTGAACCACGCTCAAAACAACGACAGAGGTACCCGTATCCAACAGATTAAAGTTGCTCCTGGGCTTTTTCTTCCATTGTTTGGCACCCCAACTAACCTAACTGTAACTCATCCATGTTGGGCGTGGGGCTGTCACCAACAACTGTCACCAACTTGTAACGGTTCATTGCCCACCCAAATCCCCAAACCCCCACAATGACTCACATACACATTCGCTGATGTGGCAGAAGGGTCTGGGATCAGTGGTGGTGGCAGTTGGCACCGACGGCCACCACCCCCGTTACCAACGTCACACGGATGAAAGATATGACTCAGCTCCAAAGCTATCCCATAGGACCAGAAACGAAATCAGATCAACGTCGACTGTGAAATCACTTTTGCAGTTGGTTGTGTTTCAGATTTCTGAACTCATTGATTCATTGGCCTTTCATCAGAACCGAACTCAAGCAATGACCAAAACGGAACAGACGACACCCGCCAAGAAGACCGAGGAGGTCATCTATAACAAAGTTCTCAACAAGCATGAGTATGAATTCGGTGGCCCAATTGGTGTGCTTGCTCTGATGATCTGGTCACATTACATTCTCTTCTACTTCTGGTAAGTGTCGCTGGTTCTCACGCTATGAACTTGAACTTGAGCTTACCTCTTGTATCTCTCCTCCACTAGGTACTGTTTGGAGAAGAACAATGGAGGAATGATCATTCCGCTCTCTGTCGATGACCTCAAGTTTCATTTGACTGAAGCCGCCACGATGATCATCACCAAAGGTGCTCCTTCCACGAAGACGTGGATTGCCTACGCCTTGTTTTTCGTTGTTCAAATTGTGCTGGCTGCGATCATGCCTGGTGTCACCATGTTCGGTCTTCCTACTGCTCCGCATGGAAAGAAGTTGCCATATCACTGCAATGGATATACCGCCTACTACACTTGCTTGTTTGGCTTGTTCCTGGTCGATTATTTGGGTATCTTCCCCATGAACTACCTCATTGACAACTATGGTGAGGTTTTGGTTGCATCCATGTTGATCGGTGACTTCACTGCTCTGTTCTGGTACTTGTATGGTCTGGCTTTCGCTGACCAGTACAATGGGCGTGAGGCGTGGACTGGCAATGTCATCTACGACTTCTTCATGGGCACCATTTTGTATCCTCGCATCGGCGAAGTTGATATCAAGATGATTGCCGAGTGCCGCTGGTCTTGGCTTACTTTAATGATTATCACGCTCTCTTGCGCTGTTCGTCAGTTCCGCGACACTGGCTCCATTTCGATCAACATGGCCTTTATGTTGTTGGCCCACTGGCTGTACTCCAATGCCACTGTCAAGGGTGAGCATTGCATTCCTTGCACCTGGGATATGTTCCACGAGAACTATGGTTGGATGTTGAACTTCTGGAACATCACTGGTGTCCCTTTCATGTACACTTTCCAATCTCTGTACATTTTGAAGAACCAGAGCCTCATTGACGCCACTGTCCCCAAGCCGCTGATGTACTTCAACTTCATTTTGCTCTTGACTGCTTACTACATATTCGATACTGCCAACGCCCAGAAGGCCAACATCAAGATTCGTGTGCGCCGCAGCACTTTCCCTCAGTTCTCGTGGGCTGATTTGGACCAGCCCATTCGTTTCATCGAGACCCCTCATGGTAATTTGTTGGTCGATGGTTGGTATGCTTTTGCCCGCAAGATGCAGTACACTGGTGACATCTTGATGGCCCTTTCGTGGGGTCTTTCGTGCGGTTTCGCTTCGCCTCTTCCTTATTTCTACTGCTTTTTCTTTACCTCCATGATTTTGCATCGTCAGTGGCGCGATGAGATTCGCTGCGCCGAGAAGTATGGCGAATACTGGAAGATCTATACCAAGCAGGTTCCTAATGTTTTTGTTCCTTCAATGGCCTTCTGGGTTTATCTTTTCACTGGAAAGCATCCTGCTGGTCCCAAGGTGAAGAAGACGGCATAGACTGCATTTTAATTTTTGTAATTCCAACGTTGATCTAATTAGATTATATATGAATTTAAATGTTGACAGTCTTTAGAGCTGTTTTCGTGTTTCCAGGATGACATCCTGCTCGAAAATGTGCTCTGTCGATTAGTCCTTCGTTTTGCATGGTCTATTCTCATGCGAAGAAGTAAATCGACAGAGCTCAAATTCATCCAGGGAGTGATCTTGGAAACACGAAAACATCTCTTTTAGAACCTAGAAACAACATGACCTCTTCTTCACGAGCGATGTATTGGTGTCCTCAGGCTCTTAAGGAGCTCATCCAATACCATATGGAATACTGCTGAGTCTAACTAACTGATACCCAAATTCTGCGAGCTGTTGCGAAATGGGTGAAGATGTGTCACGCACCCAGTGTGGCGCAAGAGACCAAAGGCCGGAAGGCCGGTGACTCAACCTCAAGCAGATGCCGACGCGACGCTCTCTGTTTGATCTCATGTTCGGCGTCGCTCAGCAGGCGTCTTCAACACAGAAATCACTTTCGTTTGCTAAGTTCTTCGAATAGAAATGTTGTCCCGTCTTGCTTTCCTCATTGTTGCCTCTTTTGCTGTTGCCTCCGCTGCACGCGATCTTGAGAACTACTCCTTCGAGCAGTTCTTGGATGAGTACAAGTTGTCCTACCATCCTTCTGAGATCGCTGCCCGTCGCAACATCTTCAACTCTGAGTTGGCTCGCGTCAAGACCCACAATGCTAAGAAGTTGGGATGGGAGGAGACGATCAACAAGTACTCCGCCATGACCCCTAAGGAGAAGAAGTCTGTCATTGGTGGACGCTCCAAGGGTGCTGCCCGTGAGCACGGCCGTGTGAAGTCTTCCAACGCCCACGAGCTCCCTGCTGACTTCAAGTTGAAGCCTCTCTCTGAGCTCCCCAAGCAGGTTGACTGGCGCTCCAAGGGTGTCGTCTCCGCTGTCAAGGACCAGGGTCACTGCGGCTCTTGCTGGGCCTTCGCCTCTACTGCCGTCATTGAGTCCCATGTTGCCCTCAGCACTGGTCTTCTCTTCGACTTGAGCCCTCAGCAAATCGCCATGTGCTCTCCTAACCCCAACAACTGCGGTGGCTCTGGCGGATGCAACGGTGCGACTGCTGAGATCGCCTTCGACTACGTTTCCAACAGCCAAGGTCTCTTCCAGGAGTTCCAGTACTCTTACCTGGCTTACTACGGCCAAGACGCTGCCTGTGCTATCCCTACTGGCACTGCCCCTAAGGCTTCCATTAACGGCTACGTGAAGTTGCCTGAGAACAACTACACCGCCTTGATGAACGCCATCGCCCAGGTCGGACCTGTTGCTGTCTCTGTTGATGCCTCCACTTGGTCTGGATACAAGGGTGGTGTCTTCAACGGCTGCAACCAGAAGAACCCTGACATCAACCACGCTGTCACCTTGGTGGGTTACGGTGAGGACAACGGCCAGAAGTACTGGTTGGTGCGCAACTCTTGGTCTGCCTCGTGGGGTGAGCAAGGTTACATCCGCGTCGCTCGTTTCGACGAGGAGGAGCAAATCTGCGGCTCTGACATCACTCCTCATGATGGCAATGCTTGCGATGGCCAGGATGAGCCCCAGAATGTGTGCGGCACTTGCGGCATCTTGTTCGATTCCTCTTATCCTCTCAACGCCGGCACTTTCTAAATAGCTAGTGCTGAGTAGTAGCTGCCTCCGCCGGTGAGCCATAGTTCAGCACCGTTGTCGAACTGTTGCGAAATCGGCCGGGAATGGTAGCGGTCACGTAGTACGTGCGTCGAATATCGATTTGTCAATGTAGTTAGATTGTAGATAAATGTGTGCACGATCCGTGTGCACACTGGTGTTTTATTGTGTCATCGAACGAAAGCAAAGTAGTGAAATGATCAAATCACCAACAACTCTTTTTTTTTTCCTCTTCAGACGCTTATTACGCACGCAGTCATCGAAACCAAGGGAGATCGTTGATTCTTAACGCGGGGTTACAGCGTTTCGTCAGAACGAAGACAGTATTTGCGGTCAACATGCTTAAGAGGGTGGGAGAAGGCGGAAAAGCGCAGCGATCAGTGTTAGCGAAGACAATCATCCGGATCAGCTGAGAGGATATATAATCAAAGGTCGGTAAAAGAAATCTACAAAAGGGCAAAAGCACGGTGAAAGAAAATACAAATCTATGTAGCAAAGCGGTAACGCCCAGAGCACACAGCATCTGCGTTGCCACTTTAATGCTGCACGTGGAAGAGGCCGGTCTCTTCGCCAAGAGCCTTCAATGCATCAACAAAGCCATTGTGCTGAGTGGACAGGATGGCGATGAGTTGACGATGCTTGCCAGTGCCGCGGAAAGTAATGTGCACGAAGCCACCACAGGGCGACATCATGGGCACGTCTTCAACGAGCAACTCCTCCACAGTGGACACATCGAAATGAATGTGTTCATAGGGGAACGAGCTCCAGTTGGAAATAATGCAAGTACGGCGGTCATTCAAGAAGTCAGTGTTGGGTCTTCCGGAACGGTATCGAGGGAACTCTTTGAACCAGGCGCACTCACGAGGATACTCTTCTTTTCCTTGCTCGTGCTCAATCAGTGAATGATTACGAAGAGCCAAATCAACGAGGCTAGTTTGGTGGACATCCGCCATGCTTCCATGCAAGGATTCCAAGCGAACATAGTCGCCCACAATCTCATGGCCCAAATCAAATTGGCGACGCATGTTTCTAGCAAAGAGAACACGCACACGGCTGTCCTCGTCTGCCGACTTTCCCTCTTCCGAAGTGGCAAAGCGTGCGAGTGCCTTCAAAAGAACGGCATTCATAACATCATTGGAGGTAAACTCGGTGTGAGCAGATGAGCGCAAAGCCGCAATTCGATCAGAGTCGAATAGCAGGCGGGTAGTGGTAGGGGCGCCGAAGGAAATGTCAGGCAATGGCTCTGCGGTATACCCAGCGGGCGCTGAGCGCACGAACTCATCTTCAGAGGTAAATGGAGTCGATGGATCGGGAAGCTTCTCAAGTAAATTAACCCGAGGAACAAAGCGAGGAGGCACACCACGAGGTTCACCACTGTGACGATAGATGTCACCCAGGTAGTTGAACAGCTCGACGATGGCGCATTGATCGTAGAAGGCATGGTTCAAACGATATCCAATAGCAAAGTGTGACTTGAAAACGGTCAAACGGAAGGCGGCAATGGGCAAATCTTGAACCGACTGCAAAGCGAGGTCAGGACGCAGCATCTTGATGTGCACCTCCGCGGGCAGAAGATCAGCGATCTTCACCGATGCATGATGGCCTTCTCCGTAGAATTCTTGCTCTCCATAAGAAGTGTCAATCTCGCAAACGAAAGATCCGTGCGCAGAGTCGCCAGAAAGATTCGGGCGAGCTTCCACACGGTCGCCATACTCGTGGAATTCACAGACCAACCAAGGGCAATACTGAATCAAATCTCGAAGAGCAGTCTGGAATCTAAGAGTATCAATGCTTCCATTGAAAACCAATGCAGAAGAGACAGTCATAGGTGAAAGCATGTTGGAGATCTCATCCAAATGGATCGAAGTCAACGGGAAAGGAGACGCAATGTTCAACACTTCAACGCTCATTTTGGTTTCGGTATATGTATTTCAAGCAACAAAAGACGGTATTCACACACTTTGGATTAGTGTTGTGATCTCGAAGCTACTTCGAAGTGCCTCTTCCTTCCTTGGATTCTTGGATCTTCTTCAAGGAAGGAAACATGAAGAAACTTTCTTCAAGTTGCAGCCCGCGAGGAAAAGAAATTTACGCCCTTGGAATTGCACGCCTACTTTAGACCTTGTTCTGGATGAAACCAACGGCAAACATAGATTTCAACCACAGATTGGATTGATGGCGACCCATCCCACATCGCCAACGGACAGCAGATGAAACGAAGTGACGGAGGAGGTACTATCGGTAGAAACGACAGAATCGTGTGAATCATTCGATAAAATGATGATGTCGGACTTGTCAAAAGGAACCAATTTTCTGAATCGCAATGTGATCAATTTACTGTGAAATTTGTTTGTTTGCCGATCGAGCGGTTTTCAATAAGCATATCTTACAAAAGTAACAGTCACGGAAAAGAAATATATCGACGTCTCCATTATTTACAAAAACACCCATCGACGGCGAATGGTGAAGACAAAGTCTCAGTAATAATGATGGAACGGTTGCTGAAATATGCTGAATTTCATCCG
The DNA here is from genome assembly GCA_008000375.1 of Poteriospumella lacustris. Lineage (NCBI taxonomy): Eukaryota > Chrysophyceae > Chromulinales > Dinobryaceae > Poteriospumella > Poteriospumella lacustris. The sequence continues at coordinate 8,611 of SMOI01000444.1, read as the reverse complement.
TGTGAATACACTACGACGATTTATCACTTTTGGGAAAGTACTTCCCTGCCAAGTCGTAAGTCCATTTTAATCCCATGCCTGTTAGCAATATCTGCATGACTAAGCCCAAAACGAACAAATTGGCAAACGTCCCGACATCTGCAGAATAGCGATGCCATTCGAAGTAGAAAAACACACACAGGCACGGGAACAAGACTAATCTCATCAGTATCCAGGTAATCAAAAATAGAATGTTAATGATTTGAAACAAAAGTGATTCTGCGACAATGTTACGGCGCAGTGTGAGCAGGAATGTGTTGGTTTCTACCAACAGAACAACTCCAGTGTGCCAATGAAACTGGGGAATATAAAATGGAACCATGATGTAAATAAGGGTTAAGATATGGTGAATGATGATCGGTGTGGCCCCTGCTGCTGCCACATGAGGCATAGAATACACCCACAAGGTATCGATGACCATATACACCGCGAAAAAGTACCACATGAAATCAAACATCGGTCGGATTGTTTCCCCCAGCATATTCGTTCCAATCAAATCCCAATCGGTAGACTTGAACAAATAGTAGGAATCAAGTATCACCACAACTGCGACGCAAAGGATGTTGTAAAGATCGTGCAAAAAGAAAGCCATCCCGGGACCATGATTTGCCTGACCAGATGCTTTCTTTGCTTTCATGATTTCTTTGGGGAATTGCTTCAATGACAACAAAATATATCAAGCTGATGAATCAGTATCGGATAGATCAGGATTTGTAAATGCAAATGGCAGGTGTTTGTTTGTTCATAGTACGATATGCCCAAGTAATTCGGCGCCTTTGTAGGCGTCAAAAATGGACCACCGTCAACCGCAACGACTTTCTTCACTCTGTCGTGTCGCACAGCAGACAACGCCAAACAGGACACACCAGCTTCGAATGCCAAATGTGGGTGGGCCTTTATTTATTTCAGAGAGCTAATCACTCTCTTTTCATTAAGTGAGCAGGTTTTCTATCAAGTCTATCATGTTATCTGCCTTCTCATTTTTGTTGGTGGCCTCTGTTGCCCTCGCAGCACGAACTCGCAATTTGGAAACTTATTCCTTCGAACAATTCGTCAAGGACTACAAATTGTCCTATCCCGAGTCCGAAATTGCCAACCGTCGTCAAATTTTCAATGCTGAATTGGCTCGCGTAAAGGTCCACAATGCCAAAAATGCTGGATGGCAGGAAACCATCAACAAATATTCTGCCATGACCCCCAAGGAAAAGAACGTTAACCGCGGCCGCTCTAAAGGCGTCGCTCGCGAAATCGCCCGCGTGAAAGGAGCACAGTCGTTGGGCAACGAGAAGCCTCTCCCCAGCGATTTCAAAATGGTCCATGTCTCCCAGCTTCCCAAGGAAGTTGACTGGCGTAAGAAAGGTAAAGATTCCCACTGTTCTGTTTTATTACGGAACGTTTGCTTGACGGTTGCTTTCTTGCGTAGCCCTTACCACTGCTGTGAAGGATCAAGGTTACTGCGGTTCTTGTTGGGCGTTTGCTGCAACTGCCGTCATTGAGTCCCATGTGGCCATCAGCACTGGTCTTCTCTTCGACTTGAGCCCTCAGCAAATCGCCATGTGCTCTCCTAACCCCAACAACTGCGGTGGCTCCGGCGGATGCAACGGTGCGACTGCTGAGATCGCCTTCGATTATGTCGCCAAGAGTGATGGATTATTCGAGGAGTTCCAGTACTCTTACCTGGCTTACTATGGCGAGAATTCTGCTTGCAACATCCCCGACAGAGCACACCCTGTGGCAACTATTGAAGATTTCGTGAAGTTGCCTGAGAACAACTACACCGCCTTGATGAACGCCATCGCCAATGTGGGCCCCGTCGCTGTGTCTGTCGATGCATCGAATTGGTCAGGTTATCATGGTGGTATCTTCAATGGCTGCAACCAGAAGAACCCTGACATCGACCACGCTGTCGTGTTGATGGGTTACGGCGAGGACAACGGTCAGAAGTACTGGTTGGTGCGCAACTCTTGGTCCGCTTCTTGGGGTGAGCAAGGTTACATCCGTGTCGCTCGCTTCGACGAGGAGGAACAGCTTTGTGGAACTGACATCACTCCTCATGATGGCAATGCTTGCGATGGCCAGGATGAGCCTCAGACTGTGTGCGGCACTTGCGGCATCTTGTTCGATTCCTCTTATCCTCTTGGTGCAAGCACCCCTTAAGTTTCATGACGTTGACATTGTAGATATCCAACAGCCCACAATCTTGGATTATAGTTTTCCCTGCACAGAACTGCGTGCGCAGTATCCCTCGTGTTCATTGTATTCAAGTTGCTCTTAACCGTTTCTTTGATATGGTCGAATGCTGACTTTCTCAAATGATTTACGTTACATGCACTTAATTTATTGAAGTGATTCTCGCATAGTCTTCTGTTAATTGTTACTCGATGAATTCCGCGCAGGCAGATGTATTGTCAACAGGGAAATTGTTCAAACAGCTGAGACGAATATTTTTATCAAGCTCTGTGAGGCAATCCGCCTTAAACAGATGTCTTTTTCGCAGAAGGGGCGGGAGGAGAGAGTGTATTCGCAACACTGTGAGGGCTCGGCATCGATAAGTCCAACTTCATCTTGGTTTGCAATTGGTTTTCGAGCTGCTCTTTCACTAAATCCCCTAAGTGCTGATCAATTTCGTAAAAGATTCGAAGAGCTCGAAGTTGAAGAAAGTCCGCCGCGTATTTCAAATGCAAGACAATATTTGTTGCCAAAGTGCAGCGTTCTTCTTCGTTCAACACTTTGGTGAAAAACAATCTTGGCTGAGTAAAATTGTCGTCATCCCCGGTATCCAGTCGACTTGGAGGGACTTCTGTTTGCCATCGAGAAATCTTCGTGGGTACCCGTGCGACTTGCGGATTTGGTGAGGGTCCACAAAAGCTGTTGGGAAAATAGTTCGGCAATCCATCACCATTCGAATCCACACACATCAAGCCATCGCGTCTGTAGTTTGCAACCTTTGCATTCATTGGGCAGTTGACTGGAATCTTCATATAGTTTGGCCCGAGACGATGGTGATGAGTATCTGGATAGCTGAACAGGCGGGCTTGCAGCATCTTATCCGGAGATGGTTGGATTCCAGGAACAAGAAATGACGGAGAAAATGCCATTTGCTCGACTTCAGTAAAGTAATTGGTCGCGTTTCTGTTCAAGGTCACTTTTCCGACTTCGATCAGGGGGAAATCGTCATGGTACCACACTTTGGTTAAGTCAAAAGGATTGAAAGGCATCTCTTCGGCTTTATCCTCGGTCATAACTTGAATGAACATGGTCCACGTTGGGTAATCCCCTTGATGAATTGCTTCGTACAGGTCTCGTGTGTAGAAGTCTGGGTCAGAACCAGCCAACCGAACGGATTCTTCGAAACTTAAGCCCTTGCAACCGAGACTCGACTTCACATGCCACTTCACGTAGAACGATTCTCCAGAGTCATTCACCGTTTTGAAGGTATGCGAACCGTATCCGTTCATGTGTCGATAGCTTGCTGTAATTGCTCGATCAGAAAACAAGAGGAGCGTTTGGTGCATGGACTCGGGTCGTAAGGTTAAGAAGTCCCAAAAGCTGTTTGGGTCCTTTAGGTTGGTAACCGGGTTCCTTTTGAATGCATGAACCCAGCTCGGGAACAATATTGGATCGCGGATGAAGAAAATAGGAGAGTTGTTCGCGACCAAATCCCAGTTTCCCTCGTCCGTGTAGAACTTCATCGCAAAGCCTCTCAAATCCCGAACAGTGTCAGGGCTGCCAGGATCGCCTGTCGGTTGGGAGAATCGAACTGCCATTGGTGTCTTCTTTCCAATTTCAGAAAACAGCTTAGCCTTGCAGTATTTCGCTATTTCGGGAGAAGTCACTTCGAAAAACCCGAATGCGCCGGCGCCTTTTCCGTGGACTACCCTAGCTGGAATTCTCTCTCGATCCAGCGCGAATAGAGAATCAAGTAGTGGAGCATCTTGAAAAGTCAGATCGCCCGCGAGCCCCGTTGAAACAGAGGCTGACAGAGACTCTACTGGTGCACCATTCGACAATGTGGCTTGAAGCCGTTCATTGGTCGACAACGCCTTCTCTTCCGCTTGTGAAAATGCAATCTTCGCTTTCTGCATGCCGGTATCTTTAAGCCAAAAAGAACCTGTCGGATTCCCAATTGAATTGTGATTTGTACGAAAAAGGATGGTCCATACCTAATAGGATGCTATCATTCCTCATTCCTCTTCAAGAGGAGACGTCCACATCCCTTCGTGCAACGCCCCAGTCCCTTGGTGCGGGATGATGATCATCAACCGCCGTGGCTGGGAGCATGATGACGATGGCGGACCGATCTCCGATCTCCGATCCCAGATCGGATCTCCATGATTTCATGGTTCCAGGTTCATTTAGTTTTCGACGACACGACGCGAACGGCGGATTGTGAACAACCAACTGCAGAGGACTGTAGTGCACAGACAATTTCGCTGTGAATGTCTGGTCAATGGTGGTATTTTCATTCTTTAAGTCGGCGTCATTGTTGTTTTTCGCATTATCGATGATAGCATTGCAACGAGTTGCGGGACGACAGAAGTCCTTTTTCCTTTCATCATTTTCAACCTTCTCGTCCAAAGACAAACCAGTTGGCATTTCGCCCCAAAACAATGTCACTCTCACTCTGCCACTGTCTTTCGACAGTGATAAACTCACACGGAAAGTTGGAGAGGAAGTTGTGTTTTCCGGGTACAGAAAAATAGTTCGACGAGATGTTGAATTGCCTAATGGCCACATTGCCAACTTTGATATTGTGCATCAAAAGCACTTGAGCGTCGTTGTGTTCGTTTGGGATTCAGCAAGCGCCACTGGAACATTGATTCGCGAGTATCATCCCGGGCCGGAACGTTTCCTCTACGGAACTGTTGCTGGCATGTGCGAAGATGGTAAGCATAACTCCGCATTAGAAGCGGCCAAGTTTGAGCTGGAGGAAGAAGCTCAATTGCAGACTGATCGCTGGTATCCGTTATTGGAGGAAGCCGGGACCATGATGCCATTAGACAAGTATTCGAATAACAATTTCCTACCATTCATGGCATTGGATTGTCAGCCTGTGTTAAATCCTCGCGCGTTGGATGACGAAGAGTTTATTTCCATTCATCACAATGTTTCGTACAATCAAATGATGGATTTGATGCAAAAGGGAAACATGAATGTGGTGTCAACGTTTACGGTGATGCTGGGCTTTCAGAAATTGATTGAACTTGGGATCCCGCTCAAGCTATCCCGCTGAGAAGTGATATTTTATTTCTAATCTGTGGTGTTCAAGACGTTTTAGTGGTATTACGAGAACCACATGCCCCGTGCTGAGTAGACAGATGATTTACCGAAGCTGTAACACTGAGAAACTGACTGAGACACCTGTTTGTCATCAACCGTGTATTTTAATAATGCAGGTCGCAATGGGCAGAGAAAAGGGTGGTTTACTTTCTTTGTGATGCAGGACTTCTGGTAAGACAAGCTGCTAATTCCGAAGACAAGCTGGTAAAAGCGCGCGAACGTGAATGAAATGATTTCTCCATGAATATATCAGTCTCCAAACAACAGGTAAAAGTGGGCGCTTTCAGCAAACATATGGTTTGCTGTGATATAATCAGTCGATTTGCGTCCCTCTTCTTTCCTACGATTTCCCAAGACATGTGTCACCGACTGATGACTCTTGCATTCCCAATTCCCAGTCGTCCTATCCTCGATGTTCGACTCCGCAGGTCCTGAGGGCCTGAGGGCCTGACACAGACAGGTCTGCCGCTTTTCGCTAATAAATAAGAAGAACGATTTTCACTGTGAGTCACTTCGAAAAGGACACTTATCAACGAGGATGGAAAATTTTGATGAAGATGTGAATGTCATTGCTGACAAGTATTGCGGGGATATTGTTGAGATCGAACAGCAACGTGTACTAAAGATTCGATTTTTTCGCAGTCCAGATACAAAAGGAAAGTTCAGTGAAATGCCTACTGTTGCCACACATGTGGACCATTACTATGATACAGACGATTTTTCCCTTGGGCCGAAAGGACAGTACTTGAGGGTTCGCCAGGTCGATGATTCTCAACGAATCATATCACACACGGAAACTTCGAATGATAACTGCAATGCGCGTATCATCTATCCGACAAATTTGTCAAAGCTTCCCCCGAACATGAAGTCATTCATTTCGCTAAAGTACACTAGGCGCTATTTATCGTTGAGTGGGTTTGAATTTCCCAACAACAAGGTCGTCATTGTACACGATGCAATGAGCGAGCCTACAATCTATGAAATTATTTCCATCGGGATTGATATCACGGATACAGCTGACTCTGACATCAAGAGATTTCTTGAATATTTAAGAGATGCTCCGTTTTTGCCCGTCAGCACTAAACTTATGTTTATGCTGAAATTAACCGTAGCCCATCTGTACACTTCGTATTTCCGTAAGTGGGATTGCGCAGAGGAGAGAATATCAAACGAAGTGCATTTATTGCTTGGCAAAGCCCAAGATGAGGTGAACAGCCAAAAAGAATATATCTGGTTGCGGGAAGCGCCGGATGCATTTTCAGGCGCATTACAGTCGTGTGGGGGAGACAAGACAATGGCGTTCGAATTGCTCAATGCCGTTCGCGCGGACACAATGGACAACGACGATTGCATGTATGTTTGCTATGCGGATCAAACTGACATCTGGGACTGACAAGGGGAAAGTCCCTCAGTGGTTAAGTGTGGAAGACTTACTCACTTACCACGGGGGCTTCCCCTTGAAATCGTCACACCCGGCGCAACCAACCTACGACCCCGCTGAGAAACCCTCGCTGTACAACAGCCGGTTTACGTTAGACGAGCCAAACTGGCATACAGCAAGTGCTGGCGGGACCCATGATTGAGGGGGAGTTGACCTAATTGACAATGCACTCGCTCAGCAGAGCATGTAGCCCGCTGAATTGAAGCGGTTTTATTTGAAAAGGTTTTACTTGTCACTTTACATCAAAATTGTGACAAAGGATACATGATAATACTAGACAACGGCAATGGAGGGTGGTCAATACATCAAAATTGGCGGTATCTCGGACGGCACTCCTTCATCGAGGTGCTTAAACAGCTGAATCGTCTCGGTTCAACCAAAACGAAAGGAACTCGTTCAGTTCGATCTTACCATCACCGTTCTTGTCCAAAATGAAAATCGCAGATTCGAGCTCGTTCAACGTCAACGGTGAGCCAAGAGACTTGCACAGAGATGCCAACTCTTTTGTTTCCAACGTTCCAGAGTTGTCCTTGTCGAATTCCATAAAGCGGCTCGTCACTTGCGCTTCACTTCGCATACTGGTGCGCATAGTTTCCAAATGTTGAATTGCGGAACGAGATGAATAAAACACCACAACTCCTACGACTGCCGAAAACAGGCCTGCCATCTTCCCGAACAATCCTGAATACGTCATCAGTAGCAAGCCAACGAAGAAGTAGATTGCCGCCCGGCCATATGGGCGATACAGAAACAACGCCTCTCGTCGCAAGGCATTCAAATATGGTTGCGTCAGAAAGTGCTGCTTGTATTCCAAGACGGCGAGGATTAGACCGATTGCAACGAGGTACAAGTCGAGCACAGCATTCACGGGGGCGAGCCCAAAGAAATCGGACAGAAATCCAAACACCGAAACTACAACGATCGAAACTCCGGCAAGGAATCCACCGATTTTCCATGTCCATTCTCCTTCATCAGCGTACTTCTTGGCTTCCAACAGCTTCTCACGAGTGTACGCCAATGCTTCTTGGCCATGCTTGTCGATGAAACTCTTTGCATCGTCCACGGACAACGACCCATACGCACCTAACTCCAATTTATCGCCTCGTAACGTCATACTCGCTGTCTTTCTTTGAAAATTATTCTCTCCGCCAGTTTTGTTTCTCATATGGAGCGGAATTCGCTGGCCTCGATGGATGCAGGATGATGCAGGTGCACGAAGAACGAAGAAAAATCTTCCTCCTGCTCATCATGGCGTTTCATTTTTTCCGTGCGATGCTCCTGGCTCCTCCGTAAGTTCTGGTTCTGTATCCAGTATGTCAACGTTAATGGCGTCCAAAACAACTCCGCCCATTGAATGGAAGGATAGCGTCCATTGATGGAATACAGATTGCTAAGCATCCTGAATAGTCGCCCCACAATCGGTGTTGGTGAGTCGAAGCTAGTAGATTGTTGGTGTTTTACAGTTCCGCCACCTGGTGCACTCTCCCTTGTCGCTTGAGTTCGTCCAACTGACCGTTCATATACATGTAATGCGCCTCTACCAGTCGGTCCCGCATGACTTTCATTTTCTTTAACTCTTCCTCCAATCGCAGAATCTCCTCGTTGACGTCTTCCAATGAAAACAGCTTGTTTCCCTCCGGTAATCCGCTATAGACGAGAGAACAACAAACGACGGTCAACAAGAGTCATTGACCCGTGAGAGCAACAGACGCGAACGACACTCTTACCCTTTGCCTGACGCTGTTGAAGCATCTTCCCTATGACCACCGCGCGATGACTTGTGGTGGCCTGCAGCGTCGCGGTCGACTCCATCGTACGGTCGTTGCATGTACTTCTCCGTGTAGCGATAAT
>SMOI01000443.1:5945-23867 GCA_008000375.1 Poteriospumella lacustris | reverse complement strand
ACCTATGTAATTACTTTACAACTACCTTACAGTTTCTCCCCAAGCGTTTGAGGAGTCTAAACCTTCCCGTGGAAGGTATTGAGGTGCTAGTAAAGGGTTTTCTAGTAAGAAAACGCCACAGCGTGCATCGATGATGACTTGTTGCGTACTCGTCATGCGTAGATGACGTGAAGCGTACGTACGAGGGCTGCATCGAGGAGGATGTGCGACGTCGCGACGGCCAGTGCGTTGGCCACCGGACTCGTTCAGCCTCCAGCGTTCGCGATCGGTTCAGCAGTCGTACTGTACGTTGCCAATATTTGTGCACACACAGTCACGAAAAACGTTCTTATTAAGCGCTATGTATGTGAGAGAATGAGAATTAAGCGCTATGTATGTGAGAGAATGAGAAGCAATCAACGAAATCCAAATGTTTTCGGGCAACTCCAACGAGGACATCACGACCATATTCGGTCGGAAGATCAAGTTTAACCCTGGCCTATCCGGTAGGTCATCAATTCAATACAATTCGATATTGATAATACGAGTCAATACTCCATTTAACACATGCGCGTTTAATTCATTCTTCCCATTACACGCACACTTTGTACAGTGCGTGAAACCGCAAAAGCGACAAAGCAAAAGCGGCAACGGAAAACGACAACGGAAAAACGACACACGGAAAAGCGACAAGGCCAATAAAAGCGACACACGGAAAAGCGACACACGGAAAAGCGACCTGACCCTGTCGGGGTCACAGTAGTAACTGTTCCACTAAGGGAATAAAGGCATCCTGACCCTGTAGCCACAGTAGTATACTACTGTTTCAATAATTGAATAACCAGATTCGTTTTCACTTCAAGTTCTCTCTGTCATTTATCTTTGCTTTTATCTTTCTTAGTTTCTCTTTCTTTTACCTCATATGGCGGAGACACACTTGCCTCCGCTCCCATGGAGGAGCGCCGTTTGCTCTGACATGACATCGAACGCCATGGACAACGGCTCCTCGGCGGCGACGAGGAAGGCGGCCCCGCTCGATACGCGTCGCCTTGACCCCACTCGAGACGGCTCCGCGGCTCGGCGGCTCCGCGGCGGTGAGGTTGGTAGAAAGATACTTTGTAAGGAGAAAGCCGCATTAAATGATATTGATAACATGGAGACGAAAGATTGATACCAAAGCTTGATATCAAGCTTTGATATCAAAGAACGAAATCGTGGTGTCCATCTTCAAGTCGGCGGCTCACCCCAAAACGTCAGTCTCGCCGGGTGACGCCAAATATGACGTTAACCGCAAGAAATGTCTGGGTAAACAAGGCCCGTTTTTGTCCGCAGTTGATATGGACGGGCAACCATGGGTGAATAACCCTTCCCCTTTTCAATGTGTTGTGAAGCCTCCCCATAACATGGGACTTCGTACTGCAGTCACGACACGGGTCCGTTCATTTGAAATGTCTGACGCGCTCAGGGCCAGTGTAGGAATCATTCATGTATGACTTCTACAAAGCCCATCCGGACAAACTTATTGCGGACGATACTCCCCGCCAAATGTGCAATTACAATTTGTCGCGCTCATTCATTTGGGATCTTGATCATTCATTTGGCGAATGACTGATAGATAGCTGAGCCAACGGCGATACTTTTGGCTTGCCAAATGATCTTTGGTGGACATTATTTTATGTGGTACCTTGTAACCCATAAAAATGATGGGATGCGATGGATTAGGTGGATAAGCATTCTCGAAGAATACGATACGAAGCAACGATTTATTATCGCTTTGGAAGCACAAACATGAAACAAACGAAAACTAATCGGCGCCAATCCTCGGAGCATTACTCCCCCGCTGTCGCCGACTCTGCCACATGCGCATCTCAGATTCGAATCCAGCCCGTTCCAGTGGTTGCTGTCAGTAGATTGTTTCGTTTGTGTAGCTTCATAGGCCAAGACTTCCTCGCATTCCGCCACAGAAAACACCTATAAAAGTGAGCTCGCGGCGCTGCCTGCCACAAGGAGGACAACGTATCTGAAATACATCAAGTTCGACGTTGTGATTGAGAAGGCCTTTGGAGTTGGGGTCCCGCACACACTTAACATTCCTCTCTTAACGTTGAAATCAATTATTCAAGGAAATAAAACAATCACTTGTGAACCGTAGTATACTACGGCGGCTACAGGGTCAGGACGCTTATATTGGAATGTCGGTCGTTTTTGGATATCTAGGTTCGCACTGGACATCCTGTGCAGTACGTTACCCCTATGTATGAATGGAAGAGTGCGAAAACGTACATGTGTACGGTTTCACTAAGGGCACTCGCACTTAGCTCTTGTTCATGCATACCTAAAGCGAAGAGGTGAAATGATATAAAACACTATACATATGTAAGCTGGTTGATTAGATTTGCTCGTTGCTATGGTCTAAGCGCGCACTTCGCGCGCACTTGAACCGAACGGCGACAAGTGGTGACGACAGGAACCAGGTGGTGTACGTCTGGGCATGCGAAGTGACAATATATATGCGATCATGTCAAAGCATTACAAAGTACGAGCGTCGCAAAAAACATAGATAGAATTGGTTGAAACACTCAACTCCTTCTGAAATAAAGTATTGCGTTGAACTATTCAGTCGGATATTCGTCCCAAGCTCGCTGCACAGAAGCAATCAGTTTCGGAAACGTTTCCCATCGTCTTTCCTGTCTTGAAGAAAACAGCAGGAACGGAAACATTCCAGCTGTTGAAGAAGCTACGGTCAAGCTTGTTCAGATCTGGTGTTTTGGCAACCCTTAGATCTTCTGGTCATGACATATTTCCTTGATGAGATCAAAACTGCTGTGTTCGCGTCATGAAAGAAACTCGAATGTGTTCTTCACATTAGCGAAGTGATGGAAGCCCGTTCAACGATCTGCCTGGGGGACGATATCACAGTCCACAGCATACGTTTCGTGAAGAATCATGGCCGTCTTGCCAAGGTCTTATGCACCACGATTGTCACGACCTCAGGTCGGCCCAGCATCGCTGAGGGCATCATCCACTTCGTCAAGCTCTAATCGAAACTCTCTTCGAGTTGCTCAAGTAGTGCCGCAGAGGTTCTCAGAGCCGCCTTAGAGGACCATTTATCGGGCTACAACTACAAAGAGTTTGGCGATCCAGCTCGGAGAGTGTAGCAGCAATATGGATGGCACAGAGAGCAAGTTCTTCGTTCTGTCGGCATTCAAACGCATCGGGCAGAGGCAGTTCAGAGACAGACTCATTTAGTGCACCATTGACGGACAATCGAAAAGCGAAGAGCTTCCACGTTCGCATCGATGTGATAACGTTCTCCTGCCCCAAGTTGAGCTGTCTGAGTGTCCGTTCAAAGGATGCTGTCAACATCGCCATCTCATTTGTGGTCATTGCGGGGAAGGTTTTGATACTTAGAAGGGCTGAAGTACTTCTCCATGCAGTGAGATAGAATCGTAGCCAGTGCTGCCCCTTGGCTATGGGCACAGATTTCAATCGCTAACTTGTGCGTCAAGCGCTCAACGATGCGGTTTACGTAGTTTTGACTCAGTCCGGCTAGGATGTGCTAGAATGTTCCCTTAGTGAAACAGTAGTATACTACTGTGGCTACAGGGTTTGTAGTCATGACCATGGAATCCTCTAGAGGTCGCGACGATATAGTCACGCAACCGCGGATGTAATCGCTTGCGTATCTTTTCGATATAGGACCAACAACGTTTCCGTAAATCAACAAATGCGAACACGTTGCTGACGGCTGTATCGTGATAATTACCGTTATAGTGTGTTCCTTGCGACTCCACGTCATCGGAATACTGCACAGCAATTGATCAGCCGACAATAAATCGTTACCGTGGACTCCCGGGCTTCAATCAATGCAGACCATTCCCACCATCGCCTCGAAGGCGTCGTACACCACTGGGTCCGATGTCCCGTTTCAGCCTTAAAGCCGTGGCACGACTGTTTGAGTTAGGGTTTAGTAAACTTTGTGAATAACTTAATCCATTGAATGCAATTTCTTCAATGAGAAAGTTTGAAAAATGCTATAGATTGATGCGAAAGAATCGTTTCCAAGTCAACGGAATTTGAAAAAGACTTGGAGCTGAAAGAATCGCAGAACCTTACCAGAAAAGTTAATTGTGGCGATAGATCCCTTCATCAACTGAAAGGCGCTCTTTCTGATGTATTCCAATGTATCGCAGCGCTTTTTCTCCAGAGAGAGGGGGATATCGCAGACAACATTATCACGTTAGATGGAGGCACTTCGAGAATACGTATCAACAGGCATGCTTACCTTGCACGCCAAAGGTGGGAGGCCAAAAACGATTGACGAAAGTGGTGTTGTGGATGTTTTAGGTGATAATGCGCAGCATGCTCCATCCATGTCGGTAATCAGTGAACTCCTGGATAGAGCAGCTCAGCTAACTTCAAAATGGTGCGTTTCATTTCTGCCCACACTGTAAACGTCGACGAGGAGAGCCTGGGAATGTGAGGCGGTCTGGGTGTGCCTTTCAAAGACCATAGCCTGCAATCCGGCTTTCTACCAATGGTTTTGCCGAGAAGTTGTGTGCCATTTGGTTGTGTCGTCGCGAGATGATACCGAGAATGTATCATGGTACGCGTTTGCATTGAAGGTTTCCAAGAGGAGGAACTGCTCAGTGTCCTGGACAAGCACAAAATCTGGTAAAGACGCCCGCATCGTGCGGTGCAATTTGCCAACCATCCAACGTTAGCTCCTTCTTTAAGGCGTCCAAGAAAAGACTCGCGTATATGTCGAGAAATTGGCAGGTATGCGGAGCCTTACAAGACGACGAAGACGAGTTGGAGATGGAGCTGAAGCTTCTGTACGCAGACAAAGTCGTCAGAGCTCGACTGCAGACATCATTGGAAAATTCGTCGTTTTCTACTGAGAAACGATCGAGGTCGTTGACGCCTTGGAGCTGGGCTGTGAGGGACACGCTCTGGGATTCGGTTGTGGCTAAGGTTACTAACAGATCGGATGGGGCACCCATCCGCCTTCGATAAGGCTATGTCGAAGTGCACCACAAAATCCTCCTGAAGATGATGACGTTAATGAAGTCTCAGTGAGCCAATATGTCAAACATTTTCTTCGGAAGAGGAAAACTTACTGTAGAGGAAACGAATGCTGCGAACATTCCCTCAGTCAATCATTCGGATGCTCGAACAACGCCGAAAGATCAACGCATTCTTCATTAGCAAAAAGCGGTTGTCCTCAATTCTCTGGCGTGTGTTGCAGCGTATCGAGACTGGAAGAAACGAAAGGCCGATGAAATGGCCCAACGCGAGCTCCGCCGACAAAAACGCGCGACTTACCTCAGCGGTCTCGTCGAAAACGACAGATGGTTGCAAACCCGCACTCCAGAGCAGCAACAGAACGAACAAAGGTGTTCCCTCGGAGAAAGAAGCGGGGGATCCATGATCTCCTCACCGAATGGGATGCTCTCAATCCAGAGGAGTTCCCAAGAATGGAAGAGGTACCTGCAATCACAGGTTAAAATAGATATCAAATAGCTCAAACGAATTGTAATTTTCCAACTTCCCGCTGATATACCTCCGTCCATTCTGCAGTTAATCTTCATTTATTCCGCATTGATCCGAGCAATCGTTTCCTTCAGCATACAAACGTGAACAGATTCGATCGATTCTTGCACGGAAAGATAAAAATAAAATACATACCTTTCGAAGGAAAACCGATCAGCAACTCCCAGTTCCTTCTGGTGATCATGCATACTACGGGCACGCATGCTGTAAAAGCGACTTTTAGTCTGTTGAACGTTCTTCAGGTGAATTTCGATTTGGGTGAGATTCGGTTTGGGCGAGTTTCGAAAGGTCCCACTTTGGGCGAAAGTCGGTTTGGGCGAAAGTCGGTTTGGGCGAAAATCGGTTTGGGTGAGATTCGGTCCGTTTGGGTAAGTTTCATTTGGGCGAAGTCCGGCAGCCCCCCCCCCCAAGACAGCGATGAAGTAGCCCACGCAAGTAGCCGTTGGGATTTCTCCGGCTCTTCCCACACTGGCCCCGCCGACGATCAACGACGCCCCAACGCGTCAGACAAGATCCCAAGCTAGACGCCAAGCCCCTGAACCCCCTGTGGAGGTCGGGGACGTCGCGACGGTTACCGCCCCCTTGCCTGCCTGTTCGGGGAGAACAACATTCCTACGCAGCGAATTGCTCGACCTGGTGTCATTTTATGGTAAGTACGCATTGTATGTCATCCACTGGACATGGAAGGAGCGCATGGCCCGCATCACCACGCGGCTGATGGACGAGATAAAGGACTGTACCGACCCCGCCCAGTCGGGACGGTCTGAGAAAGCATCGGCGGCCTTACTGCTACTGCCGGGCGTCCTCTACGCCATGGTGAAGCACAGGCTTGGTAAGACGGCGGGAGGGACAACATTTGGGGAAAAGAGACGAAAAGGTACCCTTTCGAGCATCCTCGTTTATTGAATTGGACTGCATGTTGGTTGATTGGAAAGTTATACCACTCCTAGCCGTGGTATAACCACGGTTATACCACGCAATCGCTGATCAGAAGAATAAAACTTCGGAGTAGGTCGAGGAAATTGGTTTCTCGCGAAGAAAGCTCCAACAAGGACTACAAATACGACGAGTGCGTTGTTGTTTCCAATTTGTTTAGAAGAAACTGCACGCTTAAGATAGTAGGAACTGATGAAACTGTGAATCACATCGATCAATCGATTGGAACGCCACCTTTCAACTTCGATACTGTCAACGATAGTTCATTGGCAGGATAGTGATCATGTCCCGGCGGTTTCCCTTCAGACGTCAGCGAAGACATAGTTAAAGTAATGGCGAAGGAAACCTCACGCGACATCCTGAAGGAGCGTATGCAAGTTCTCACCCTTATGGGGATGCCCGTTGGCCGGGATGAGTTCATCTATCTCACTAACGGTATAAGAGTAGGAGTGCCTCATTCTCTGTTTGTTGATGTTGTCGCAAAGAAATTGCAGACGAAGCCGGCGCCGCCCAACGTCTTGTGGAGGACTAACTGGAATTTGCCACAAGCCGTGCGTGCCAATATTCCCTTAGTGAAACGTTAGTGTGTACAACTGTGGTTACAGGATCCGGTCGCTTGTCGCTTTCGATTTTCCGTTGTCAGTCTTCCGTTGATTTGTTGTGGAGGAGGACAGCAATGAGTTCAAAGAACCGCAAATGGGACAACATGCGATATTCCGCATCCAGATACATCAAGACGGTTCGTTCAAAAGTGTATGGAATTGCTGAAGAAACTACACCTGCGTCAAATGCATCCTCATTGAATCCAACCCTCGCCTCAAAACCAGCCGAAAACCTTGCCACACCTCCAAACAAACGAAGAAGAGCAAGAGGAGGAAGAGGAAGCGGAAGATGAAGAAGCGGTTTTGTTGTCGATTATCCGTTGTCACTCTTCCGTTGTCGCCGTTGCAGATTTGTGGTTTTATTGGAAAACATCGCTTCTGGGTTGAACTGGACAAAGCGTGAAGTTCCTTTACCCTATGTACAAATGGAAGAATGCAATAAACGTACATTTAGTTTTTCTCTCCCTCGCAGAGAAACATTGTGTGCACGAACATCGGCATAGTGTTGCGCTGCAACAACAGGTGCGATGATAGTAGGCCTTTTCATTAGTTGTTTTAGGCCACCATAGGAAATTGTACAGAGGAATTGTTTAATTCATCAAGCGGAAATTGTTTGTGAACTGTACGAACTTATTCAGAATAGCCGTTTCAGATTTTGTGCTGTACTGACGTACTGATGTTGTGCTGTAGTTCGTATTTGCTGTGGTTACACTATGTGCTGCAGTTGTAGTGCACCTTTCTCTGTAACTTATGCTGTTAATACTTCAGGGGTTTACATGTATTTTCTTCGCCAAATGTTGTTGTATCGCACAAAAATGCAAGCTTCCTTATAGTCTTCAAGTGCAGCATCTTGTTCATCACTAAACAAGCATCTGAACATGCTAAACACTCTCTCTGCGCCAGCAGAGGAAGGGATCAGCAAGACAGCGTATCTAGCGACGATACTCCATGTGGGTAAATTCATTCAATTCAAGCACCACCATTACGACAGTCGTTCGGGATTCTCTGGCGATAGCATGTTCAATGAAGGCTGGAAGTTCTCGTCGAAGATTAATCGCAAATCCGGCGATAGAATTGAAGTGGGGGACCAACTGACACATCAAAGTAATTCTCCCGTCAACAGCTTCAGGGGTCAACGTTAAAAGTTAATGAGGCTGAAGCATCGCGAAGCACTTGTAAATTTGCTTTATTCTATAACACGACCCATTTGGTTGGACAAATGTCTTCAGAAACTTGTCACGCGCAGCTGCACCCTTTTGGCAAGTGCCCTGGAGCAGCTGTGCTCTTCTTTGGGCATCTTCATCGTTTGGAACGATGCTACGAACAACTGCTGCCGCATTTGGGCATGACAGTGTTACGATATTTGTCAAATTGTTTACTACCGACTCCATGCGTTATCAGCAAACTGAATGTCATCTCGATGCAGGAAGTCAACAACAAAGATAATCACGTCTCTGAAGACATCATATTCGGCACCCCATCTCACCATTGACTTGGTCTTAGGACTGCGCCCAATCAACGCTCTCCATTGTTGCTTTGCTATGTTGCTGGTAGACATCATACGACTCCAGTTGTCCGTTGAACGCCATCGCCGCTGAGCATTCGAATATTGTGTCTGCTAGAAATGCTGTCCTTCTTCTCCATCTAAATGGCCATAGAAAAATGAAGCAGCAAGTAAACGTTGATGAGGTCTGAATTGATCATCGCACTAACGCACGATAACCACTAATACCTCACAAATATCTGTGGTTCCATCGAATATAATCAACAATGGTCCACAGGCTTTTAACTCCTTCATCACACCTTGTATCTCCGTTTCTCTAATTTCCAGAATCAGTGCTCTCATATAACTGACGGAAATCGAGCCGACAGATTGCTGTAATACGCTTTTCAAGTCGGATACTTTGTCTTCCGATTTACTCAAGGGAATACCACTCATCATCAGCGTGCTTGTTAATTGCAGCCTGTTGACCAGAGTCATCTCCGAAAGTCTTTCACTTCCACGAAATACATTTCCATTTGAAGTGCGGTCGCGAAAGAAGTCCGCGATAGTCTTCTTCTTTCAGCAGCGGCGTTGTACGACGCCAAGGCAACAACATGCGCTTGTGATTTGTAAGAATAATAAACCGGCATCATCATGCTGTTATTGTGATAATATCATATATACTTACTTGACATGGATTTCAGTCGATGATTTCAGGTTAGAAACAACCTTACAACAGTATTTGCAGAAAAAATCCCCACATTCAACAACCAATGCTTGATTTGCATTTTCCTCAATACGCTTTGCAGAATAATGGGAGGGCAGCTTTCTCTTAGGCTGATGAAGTTTTTCATCCTCTCCTTTTTTCGCTTCTTCGTTGTAACCCTGTCTCGCGCCAACTTTGAGCGAATAGGCATGTTGCCAAAGATGATATTCATTTGCTGATTATTGCTTCCACTCACTACTGCTGGCCCAACAGAAAGCGCAGCAGGAGATCCAACTTCCTCCGATAATTCGTTGTTTTCTCTGACGTCATCGGATGTCGTATTCGTATCAAAGTGGTCCATGTCATTCTCTTTTCCATCTTCATGGTCGTCGAAGGATAACGGCGATGATGTGCGGCCACTTTCATTTTCGTTTGCAGAATGGTCTGCACCGCTGACTCTCTTCTGTTGAGGCGGCACTTTAATTGAACGCACTGTTGGTAATTATCAGTGAAATTGTCCAGTGAAGTTGTCTTGATGAAGAAGAGCAAACTGGTCATTGAGAACAGAGATTGTTCAGATTGTTCGGCACACCGCCGTACATTGTTTAAGCCATTGTTCCTGCTTTTAGTGTAAATTGTTCACTTGCATATACAATTAATGAAAAGGCCCAGATGACAGCGGTTACTAACGTAGTAATCTGCATCTTGTTGCCCAAGTGACCTTGTTTCCGTGAATTCCGCGCAGTCACATGACACGACAGTGACAGTAAAATGGTTTCACCAGTGTGCGCTGCGCACGTTCCGACACACAACTCCCCATCCGCGCACTGCGCGCGCGGCCGCGCAGTCCGCGCACCTGTTTCATTTCTCAAGTGACAAAGATGCGTGACTAACTTTTATACGTATGTGGTATGGGTATGGTCGTATTGTCGCACATTCGCGCGGATAATTGCAGAGCTTTTTTTAGTACAGGCAGCACGATGCTCGCCTTACTTATTGCATCGGCTAGGCCCGAACGACTGGAATTGATTTTCCCCAATTTGCAGAAGATAGGAGTTGCTAAAGGTCTTGAAAACGCTACCCCGACAATCCAACTCCAACTCATGAAAAAGTGGAAACCCCAAAGATGCAGTGAAGAACAGCATAGCAATACGATTGACTTGTCGAAATAAAGTTTCTTGCTCGACTTGTCAGCCCGAGCGAATGCTGTGATCTTGGTTTGCAACGCATCGCCATGGGTAGGTAGGTTTGCTGGGGCCCGGAATGCTACACACTCAGTTTCGCAGGCGGACGCGCGTGGTTGCTGCTTTGTTTTGCTTTGTTGCTTGCTTGTTAATTCAGTTGTCCATTCGAGAAGGATTACGAATTTGCTGCTTACCGGATAGACACTCTGTAAGTGGTAGAATTAGTACGACCCAACACATATTCGTGCCTATCACGTGTGAAAGAAGAAGTAATTGAAGTTTGAAGTGAAGGTCGAAGTGACCTACGAAAGAAAGATGTCGAAACGTTTAGATATACTCGCGACACCTGTTGTATCTTTTGAAACGTTCGTTTAACAAGAATTCGAAAACTGATATGTGCACAATGCTCAAAAGTTCGGATATGTCGGCAAAAAGCTTGAGATGAGGAAGCCGCAAGGAGAAGATTTCTTCTTTGACGAAGCAAAACTGAATCCCATGGTGTCAAGAAAGGTAAAAGAAGTGAAGGTGGTCTCCAAGGCAGAAGCGCAACCTACGAAGAAGTTGTAGTGTCAAAGCAATTGAGTGAAATCGACCCAGAGAGGTACAAGAGTAAGATAACTTCCGCAGGACGAGAGTACCAAACGTAAAGTTTAAAGGGGCTGAAGCAACCAAGACAAGTAATGTGTGCGCGCGCGCTGTGCGCGAACGCGAACGCCTGTCCTTGCAAGCGCGGAAAGTGGGCCTCGACAGTGGGCGCCACCAGTGAGCCTCGGGGGCCGTCATCGAGTGCTACCGTCAGTAGACCAACAATCACTCTGAAGATGACTCCCAAGAGATGCGAGCGACGCAATTAGGACAACCATTTCAGTCAACCCAGTCAAGTAGCCGTTTGGATATTATCACCCCTCCTGCGCCATGTGACAGATCCCATGTGACAGACCCGCTCTGCCAGAAGGAACGAAACTGCGGAACCCCCAGCCGGAACCAGTGAGGTCGTCAACGTTGCGACAGGTGGAAGCTATGGATGCCATGCTAACCGGGCCAGACAACGGGGCACCACCGCAGAGCATTCGCCTGCTGTCGATTCCAAACCCAAATCTAGGACAAGGTCGGCAACGTCCCTGGTGTCGGGAAAGTAGTGTACATCGAAGGTGCACCGAACACCTTGATCAACGCGCGAAAGTGCGTGCGCAGGCTGTCCGCTTTGGCTTGCCATATGATCGGGTATAGCGCACGACAACCAATCAATGGCTGTAACAAATAGACAGCAAATATAAACACCTTTCTCATTCAGTTGAAATGGAAGGAATCTGCGACTGTATTCCCCATGAGTTCATTTGTGCGGCATGCATAACGATCGCCCTGAAACGGTAGATACTATCAGCAACTTTGTTTTTCCTTCCCGTTCATTGGAAGTAGAAACTTACAATTTTTCGGTACGTACTCTTTTGCTGGAAAAAGGCTTCGGAATCTGCGTGCAGCTTGGACATTTGTGTTGCGTGTCAGTCCATCCAAGGAGTTGCCTTTACAGTCGAACCGGCGACAACATTGTAGAGTACCAACTCAATATGGAAGCTGATGAAAGATTGCATAGCGATTTGGATATTGGAAGTATCGCACAAGAAACGAGAGAGGCCCTGGGGATTTTGCCTGTAGATCACTACAAGGTGCAGAGATGGCTTTACTACTCTGTTGAGAATCGCATACATCCGTATTTCGACGATATTGCCTTGACGATCGGATTGGTTTACCGTTCTGTAGTTATCTTGTTTTCCATAAGTATTAAAAACGGAGGACGGCGGTGAGTGAATCCAGGTTGAGGGCCAGAAGAATACTTTTTATTTGTGTTTGATGTGGTAAAGGGGTTCAAGTTATCGTTATCTCATAGAAGCGCCATCGAACTTCGGCAATGCACAAGAGAGTCGATACATATTTACCTCTCCAGCAGTCCGCAATGATAAACGAATTTCCAATTATTCACAACGATTGTCATCGCGTTTTCCTAGTGCGTGGATAAATACCAAATTTGCCCAAGCGGAGTATTAATGGCATGACATCTTGATCGAACTGATCGTGAGTACATACACTACGTGCAATCACTACCCGTCTCGACATTGGAATCTGAGTCATCCATGTCCAGAAGACAAATTCGATCAATCTGTGCATCGTCTACGTCTTCGACATATGAAGGAGTGGCTTCTGAGGATTCGATGTTAACTCTCTCAGCCATCTCCCCCGATGATGCAGATGAGACGATAGCATGCGTGGTAAGCGGTGAAGATATCACCACGCCATTTAATTGCTCACCAGCTGCAGTCTGTACACCACATTCTTCTGTACACCACACTGCATGTATCGCTGCTTCATTGATTGTTGCCGAAACTTAAGTCTTGAACATGTAGGAAGTGGCTGTGTTTTGGGATACCTATATCTTTGCGAATTTCATCGTCGGACACAACTTCGACACCAGAGCAGGAAGCGTCGACATACTGATCGTGGACCCAACGAAGACTGGCTCGACCAAGATCGTGAACCGACCCTCATGACTGACCGCGCAGCTGAAGGCTTTCGTGGGGGAACTGTACAAAAGCTCCCCTGGACTATCGATCGACGATATCATCGAGTACCATATCGAACCCTACGAAGAGGCCCCGCCAACAACCATACCACCGGTTTCGGCTGAGCCGATCGCGCATCATAGCGAACCCGTCGATCAAGGGCCACCGACTGTACCGACAGCCACGCAAGAGTCCATTATACCCATGCCGCAACTCGAACAGCATCGAGATGAGCCAACGGCCCAACCGGACCTACCCCAGGCAACTGATATGCGTGAAGACACCGTCGCCGGCACTTTAGTCACCGAAGGCCAAAGAGCAACAGCTGAGATAGATGGAAGTACCCAAGAACCCAACGCGAAATCGCATGCATACGATCTCAGGGCCATACGAACACCTGCAAGATTCATCGGAAACATCAAGGAGAATTACGCGCTGAATCTATCAGTCATACGCGCAATCGAGACTTACGGTGATGCAGCCATTGACGCTATCAAGCAAGAGCTTAACCAACTCGTTGCCAAGAAAACCTGGATACAAACAAAATCTGCCAAGATCAACAGCAAAAGCAAACACATGTTGCTGAAAGAGAAATTTGTGGCTACCGGAGCCTTTGACAAACTCAAAGCACGGTTAGTGGCAGGTGGGCACCGTACGGACCCGAATACGTACCTCACTGGCGAGAAAAGCAGTTTCACCGCTAAACACGAAACAGTCACGGCGATGCTGGCGCTGGCAGCGAAACAGCAGCTATCGATTGAATGCTCGACTTCCCCGGCGCCTATCTACACGGGAAGCTCCCTGACCGCCATGTCATGCGCATCCCGAAGAATCTCGTGGAAATCTTGGCCCAAGAGCATCCGGAATACCTACCCCACAAGCAAACCGACGGAACCGTTCTCGTACAACTCCAAGGAGCTCTGTACGGCCTCCCCGAGGCTAGAAAACTCTGGAATGAGAGACTTGGGTTACGAACGAAATGCAGATGACCCTTGTTTGTACACGAAGAAACAAGCTGAAAACATGTCGTACATATCATTGCACGTGGGTGATTGCTTCTGTGAAAGGTAAGATAAAAGTAGATGAAATTGAGAATTTTTAGAAGCGAGAATGCTGGGCATTTACCCGCTAAATTAAAAGTTGTGACTTACTGGGTGCCTGCCAGCCAGTAAGTCACAACCGGGGTGCCCAACTGTTGTGGACCACCCCGCACATCTTTGATCTATATGGGACATCGCGCGCAACGTAATCATCTCAAACAATCTGTTGCTGCAATTTTCTCCCACGAAATTACTATTTCTCGTAGCGATCTTGAAAGCTTACATGTAGGCAAATGGCTTACTTGACGAGGTCAGGACTGTTGACGTCGTCGCCAGGGCTCGCCTTCCCAGTATGGAGAAGAGCAGTCCTTTCTACGTTTGACTTGACGTGGGTGGTGTTCACGCGTCTATAGGGCGTAGACTTTGAAGGGTGTTGTCGGCGCCCGGTCCTCCGGTCAGCTGGGTCTTTTCTTTATGTACATTGGATCAAAATACAAATGACATCTAAACCTTTGAACTTAATAGTTGGAGTTACTCCATTGTTGTGCTTTATGTTTGGCGCGTAAATTGAAACACCACGAGTTGGCAGCCCTCTAGTTTCCATCTCCGGAGAACATGGCGCTCTTTGCGCAAATGGTTGAACTAGGGGAACCCTTGCGCAAGGTGTAATCAGGTTCATGGATGGGTTCTCGTTGCTAGCGGAATGCGCATCTGACGAAATTAAACAGAACGCGTACTACAATGGAGTTTGGGCCTACGGTTCAGATGGAAGAGTACTTCTGGCTTGTTTGTTGGCTTGTTTCCTCATTGTAGGTGTGTTTGCTGCAGAAACAGTCTGCGACTAGCACTCCATTCGCATCACATAGAGGTAGTCGTCTTGCCCTTGTGGTTGACCTTGCCTCCTAATTGTAGATGTATGACGTGTATATTGTAGATGTATTTCGCTCGGTGATCGCTTCGCAGCCTCCTTCAATCACCCTGTCGATCATGAATTCACCAGAGTTCACATTGAAGCAGCCTTTGCCAGACTGACGACTCGACGTCCCTTCCAAAAAAGAAGGTGCTTTCTTGAATCGTTCATGCTGAGTATGAATCGTTCATACTTGCGCAAGAATTTAATCCTGAGTATGAACGATCGTCACGACAGGATCGGCCAGTTCTATTTTTAGTAGACGTAGTAGAGGTCCCTTATCACTCTTGAATCAATCAAGCGAGGGCCTTCTACTGAGGATTCGTCAGATAAGGAAGAGCCACTTGCGAAAACATCTCGATTCCATTCATTTGTTGGAGTCGAGACCAAGAGGGGAACATCTTCAAACACCTCGACTGCTAGAAGCCTTTCCTTCGAAGGATGTGGTAGCGTTTGGCTCAGCTTTCTATGGGCCTCGTTTTTCCATTGTTAGTAAGGTCCATTTTATATACATTGTTTATCGTTATTGTCGAGCCATGAAAATCCTTTACGTTGGCCAAAGATGTGTTCCTGTACAGGTTTCAATAATTTTCTTTTTGAGTCACGAATGAGTACCGGCCAGAAGATGTTTCTGGAAGTGTGCAACGTTTCATTCGCTTTCTATGTTTCGGAAAGCAGGTTAACTCTATCTGTGATTGTTGGCATCTTGGGATCAGTTGGTCTTTGGGAAAGGAAAAAGATCCCAAAAGAAGACAATAAGGATTTCTAGATTTTTGAAGGGTTAGCGACCGAGGAAGCAGGAACAGCGACGACCGAGGAAGCCATCTCGGTCTCACCAACCTATTGCTGAAACAAACATATTCCCTTAGTGAAACATTAGTATACTACTGTGGCTACAGGGTCAGGACGCCATTATTGGATGTCGCTCCCACAGATGTCGTGTCGCCTTTGGAGATCTAGGTTTTCACGGAACATATTGTGTAGTTCTTGCACCGTATATATAGATGGAAGAATGAAATAAACGTACATCAGTACGGTTTCACTAAGGGTCCTCGCACTTACTTAGTCACTTTAGTGTCCAAATTAAAGTTTTAATTTAACTTCAGTCTAAATATTGATTGTACTTTTTGCCCTCTTCTTGAGTGGCATAGGTGACGAAACAGACGACAATGTTGTGCTAGTTGCCTGTGAGTCGTCAAATGTGTCTTCGCCTTCAGACAAGGCACTTGCGGCGCGCTTCTTTGCAGGCAAGCATGACGAATGGCAGAAGCCTGTTACACCGCCACAAGTAGACTCGGATGAGTCTTCTTTTCTTGCAATCGACATGTGGCATCGCTGGCACACAGCGAATGAGACATCCCCGACCTTGTAGCACTTGCAGTGAACCCATTTGTTGGAACCTCACAGTGAGGCAATGAGAGCTTGTTTCCTAATTAGTTTGGAACACGACGAGCAAATGGTCTCAAACTTAGATAGCATCACACGTACGGTACAATTGGGAGATGGTTCTCCGTTGATTTCCGATGAGCATCTCACGTAGTTTGGGGTCATATCAGCATCGCCGAAAACTCGAAGCCAACCATCGCACGACGCGCTGGGACAATCCAGGCGAAGATGATCCGAAAATATTTCGATTCTCTTCGAAGGAGACGGATTTGATGATGGCGAAGGGGCTGCATTCATGTTACCAATTGAATATGCCGACAGTTGATGCCTGCTTGTGGCTTGAATATCTGCTTGTGGCTTTAATCAGCACAGTTGATGCCTTCGTATTGGCAACCAAACAATCCAACCAAAGTTTGGTGTGAATCTTTGGCTAAACGATAAAAGATTCGCACCAAACTTTGATTGGATTGGTTGGTTGCTAAGACGAAGGCCTCAACGGCAATGATGATCACTCGTCGCATGTGTTTTGTGGTAAACATCACAATCAAATGCAAAATCAAAATGCAAACTAGAAAGAGAAATAATCTCTTCGAAGAAGAAGCCTCGGACGGATTATCAATTCGTGATGATGATGCGAGCTTCAACGAAGACAGCGCTGGCTCGTTAGACGATTTCATCGTCAATACTTCCGACGACGAAGAAGACGACGAGGAAGACGTTGAGCTGGAAAGCATGAATGACAGCGAAGTCTTGGGGGCACTTCTGCAAGGTAAAAAGCAACCAAGGCGACAATCATCTCAAGTGCAGCAAACAACAAGTTCAAGTTGCTCTTCTTCTACTCCGAACTCTCCCGTCGCTGTTGCAGCCTGCGTTTCAGCCTCAGTGACACCGAAGCGCAGAGGTAGACCTGTTGGTTCTACCAGCAAGCACAATCTTGACAGTGGAACCAAAACAAATGGTACATCAAGCAAAGTTATGAAACCGCCTGGTCATGATCATTATCCGATCAATGATTTTTCTCTGACGGTGTCGAAGCTGAAAGGGGATGTTGCAATAGGTCTCATTGACGTCATAAGCAACTTCATTGAAGAGTTTTGCCTCAAAGGAGGTGTTTCTACGGAGGTGGGGCATCGCGCTCACAACCTCCATCTCCAAAGCGTTTTTCGCATCAAGTATCCAAGAGAGCCGGACAGCGTCAAGATCTTGACGAAGATGATCAAGGATGCGGTTAAGGCTTACACCAAATCCCTGAAGGACTATCGAATCTATCTGAAACCGTTGACAAAATCTCAGACTTTTGCATTGATGATTGGATACATTTCTAAAGATGAGGGCCAGCCCCATTTTCAGACCCGTCTCTTCCGCATATCGAACCAGGAAATTCAAGCGGGCAGACTTGAACACTCATCCATGCAAGCAACATTCGATGATGATAGAAAAGTTATCAACATGAAGAACTTCTTCAGCGAATGCTTTAAGTTCAACAAGCGAAGCTTCTCTCCATTGGTGGTATCAATTGACTTTTGCCTGGCCTACATGATCCAGTCTCAACAATACTGTCTCACGCCGGACTTCATTAGCTGCT
>SMOI01000442.1:5015-23893 GCA_008000375.1 Poteriospumella lacustris | reverse complement strand
GTCATGTTTGCAGCAACCTTTTGATAGGATTAGTTTCATAAGAATCCATGGATGCATCCCACCACTCACGGAGAATTGTTTTTCACTCAATTCATGACGATACCAAACTACCGTTCCGGCGTTCAAGCACATTGTGTAGCCCACTTTCATCTTCTGCCATCAGTGTACTGTACCGTAGCCACATGACCCGTGGCCGCGAACCGAGCGGTGTCGCCTATGAAACCCCTCTAAGGCGGATGTATGAACATGTACACGACCGTCACCCATCGGCGACTGCGCGCTCTGAGTGAGGTGTGCTGGTTAGACGGTGAGGCCCGCCGGTTACAGTCCATAACAAGGCACCAGCTGCATGTGGGGCAGGGAGAGGGAGCGGTGTAAAAGGCTCAGCGGTGACGAGGCAAGGCGCCCGTCGAGGCCGCCAGTCGCTGGTTCTTCCGCAGCGGCACCGCCACCGCCAACGCGCCGCCACCACCGCCACCGCCACCGCCACCGCCGGGCATCGTCAAGGCACCAGCCACTGCGATGCCGCCGCGTAGCAACGGCGACGGTGACGGTGCCGGCGACGGCGACGGTGACTGTTGCGGCTGCAGCGTCGCGATCAGCGGCGTCGACAGCGACCGCGGCAACTGTCGCAGCACCTGCGGCGAGACGCGCACCGCCGAGACGCCGGGGGCTTTGCGTCGCGGCTTGTGCAGCAGCGGGTCCGAGGCCCGCAGCTCGGCGTTCGTCGGCACATGCGACGACGTCACCGACGCCTCGTCGAGACTCCCTCCGCCACCGCCGAAGCCATCGGCGGCGGCGTCGTCGTCGGTGCGCCAACTGGCGGTGGACGTCGAGGTGCCCAGCCCCGGTCGACTCGCGACACTCGTCGGGGCCGCCATCATCGCGCCCGCCGACAGCGACTGCCGCAGCTTCTGCTGCACCCGCGTCAACGTCGCCGCCGTCCGCGTCGTCGTACCCGCCGCCGTCGCGGCAGCGGTCGTGGCAGGATCCCCACCGCCGCCGGTGGCGGTGGTGGCGGCGGTGCGGAGCAGCAGCGGCGGGCCGATCTCGTACGCCGCCTTGTTGCGCACTTTGACCCCCGCGACGACGACGTCGCGGCCGGCGGCGGGGTCCAGCAACGCCGCCTGTTGCTGCTGCGCAAACGGGTTCGCGAGATACGCCGGCGGCTTGTACAGCCAGCCGCGCTTCTTCCGCAGGTGGACGCGGTACCGCTCGTCGCCGCCGCCGCCGCCGCTACCGTCGCCGAAGCCGTAGCCGTCGTCGCCGCTGTCGCCGTCGAATGCGCCGCCTTCGTCGCCTTCGTCGTCGTCGCGACGGTGCAGCGCGTCGAGCGCCTCGCCGAGCGCCAACTGCGCGTCGAGCTCTTCGGCGGAGAACTGGCCGCCGTCGCGGTGGAGCAGCTCGTCCTCGAGCCGCTCCTGCTCCAGCTGCGCGATCTCCACCTCGCGCCGCAGCGCCGTGCGCAGCCCGTCGTTGTCGAGGCCGTCGTCGTAGAGCAGCGCCGCCGCCGCCGCCGTCTGCGCCGCCGCGGCGCTGTCACCGTCACCGTCACCGTCACCGTCACCGTCACCGTCGCGGCCCTGCGACCGTCGCGAGACCAGCGACGTCAGCGACGCGTGACGCGACGTCAGTCCCAACGGCGGCGCCGCTGCGGCTGGGGTGGCAGTGGCAGTGGCGGTGGCCAGCGAAGCGGCACCCGTCGTCGAGGTCGACCGCGTCCGCAGCATTTGCGACGGCAGCGTCGTCTGCGACGTCGCCGTCGCCGACCGCGACAGCATCGACGGCCGCAGCGGCTCTCCGTCGCCGTCCACCAGCGGCGCACGGTCGCCGTCGCCGTCGTCGTCGTCGTCGCTGAGGTCGTCGTCGTCTTCCTCGGCGATGTGGCTCAGCGACGAGCGACTGTCCGCGCTGCTCAGCGACAGCTCGTCGGGTGGCAGGTCGAACAGCCGCCCGCCGGCCCCGCCACCGTCAGCGCCGCTGGGGCCGTCGAGGCCGTGGCGCTTGTCCTCCGCCAGCTGCCGCAGCACGTTCTGGTGGAAGTGGTGGTCGGCCACCTGCTGCGGCGTCAGCAGCGACTGCTGCCCACCGCCGCCGCCGCCACTGGCCGCCAGCATCGCCGGCCGCCGGTCGTGCGGCGACGACCGTGTCAACGACCCGTCGACGCCGCCGCCGCCACCGGCGTCCGTCGGCGGCTGCGTCAGCGACGTGGGCAGCAGCTGCAGACTCTCCGCGCTCAGCGACCGCAGATCGGCGTCGGGGATCTGCGCCGGCCGCGTCTGCGCCCAGATGTGCACCAACTACGCCACACCGACACACACAGTAGCGACACAGCAGAGACACAGCACAGACACACACAGTAGAGACACAGTAGAGACACAGTAGAGACACACACAGTAGAGACACACACAGTAGAGACACACACAGTAGAGACACAGCAGAGACACAGTAGAGACACACACAGTAGAGACACAGCAGAGACACAGTAGAGACAGCGTAGAGACACAGTAGAGACACACAGCGGTTAGCACAGGGGCAGCAGTAGAGACGCAGGGGGTGGGGTGGTACGGTACCTTCATGACGGCCCAGGCGACCATGTTCTGCCCCTCGAACGGCTCAATCGACTTCTGCTGCGGCGGTGCGGGGCCTCCGACACCGACACCGCCGGCGGTCTCGAGACTGCCGCCGCCGTCACCGCCGCCAGTCCGCGGTCGACTCGCTCCAAACGTCGCCATCGCCGCGGGAGACGCCGTCCCACTCGCCGCCGGGCCGTACAACTGCTGCCGTTTCTGTTCGCGTCGCTCGTGCCGACGCGCACGTCGCAGCTTCGCTTTCTCCTTCTCACAGGCCAACTGGATCAGACCGATCGTGCGCTTCTCACGGCCGCGGATCACCGCCAACGCCTCCCCGAGACCGTCTTCACAGCGAATCGCCTGCCAAATCGCATCCCCCGCCGCTTTCAAACGCGACATCCGACGGCGCTGGCCACCCACCGACGTGTTCTCCGTGTGCACCGAGCCGCTCTGCAGACTGAACTCGCTCTGCGACGTCGTCGTGCTCACCGTGTGGTCGTCCTCCGCTTCCTCCGCCGCGTCCTCCGCCGCGTCCTCCGCTGCCCCTTCAACGGTGGTGCCCAGCAGCGCGGCGGCAGCGGCGGCGTCATCTCCGTCGTCCGTCGGCATCGACAGGTGCAGCGACGGCAGCGGCGCCGCAGCAGCGGCCGGCGACGCCATCGACGAGGACGACGCCAACGCACCGCCGCCAGTGCCGCCGAAGCCGCCGGTGGTCGTGCCCGTCGTCGCCAGCGACACCCCCGTGAGCCCCGCCTCGCCGATCACCTTCGACGCCGCCTCTGGCGCCATCTGCGACGCTGGCAGTGGTGGCTGTCGACGACCGCCGCCGCTGCCACCACCACCGCTGCCGCCAGTGTGGCCCCGGAGATAGGCCTCGACGGGCACCCAGGGGTGGTGCGCGTCGAGGTTCTGAAACGACCGCATCAGCGGGTAGATCGGAAACAGCCGCTCGGGGTACAGTCCGTGCTGCTCGTCGCGCGTCGTGGGCTTCAGCTCCAAGTGCAACGCCTGCAGGCAACGATGGCGTTCCCGCCACGACGCGACAATGGCCTGGTGTCCCCGCCATTCGCGCATCACGTCGACGTAGGCGGCGACGGTGGCTTCGGCGCGCGCGACTTGTTCCTCCGACGACTGCGCGCTGTGTTTGTGGAGGATCTGCTGCGCCTGCTCTTGCAGCCGGCACTCTTCCTCTTCCAGTTCTCTGCGTCACAGAGCACAGCACAGCACAGCCGAGCAGAGCAGAGCGGTTAGAGACGACGGTGACGGTGGTGGAGGGCTGCAACGTACTTTTTCCGTTTGGCGATGTCGTTTTTCCGACTGGTGACGATCGCCAGCTGTTCACGCAACCGCTCGGCCTTCTGGCGGTATTTCCGTAAATACGACCGACATTTGTCGCAGGCTTTGCGTTGTTTGGCCAGGCGGCCCGTGAGGTTGGTGATGCCGACGCCCTGCATGGCCACCTCGTCCTTCAGCTTCGCGTTCTCGAACATCGCGAGCTTCTGCGAGTCGAAGAGGGCGTCGAAGGCTTGTTGCTGGAAGGCGATCTCTAGTCCCGCCTACAGTACACAGCACAGCAGCAGTAGACAGGGTCGTAGGTGAGTACAACGGTAAACAGGCCGCAGCGGTGGAGGGCGAGAGACGGCGGCGTACCAAATCCTTCCGCAGCTTCTCTTCCATCGCCTTGCGCAAGTCCTTTCGTTCTCTGTTCAAGCTGTGCAATTGCGTGGCTGTATGATAGCACCCCCAAAACACAGATTGGTTGAGGGTACGACGAAAGAGAAACCAGCGGCGCAGAGCAGAGCACGTACCGTGGGTGGTGACTTCTTTCTGGTACAGCGACTCCAATTCGTCGATCGACGCCTTCAGTCGCAGATTGTCATTGAAAAGGTCCAAATATCTATCCAACACGACACGGGGGGGGGTCAGAGAGGGTGGCAGGTGCTGACGACGGGAGAGTGACACGTTACCGTTGCTTCGCATGCGACAGGCTGTGCACTTCCGTTTGGTGGAAGGTGAGCTCGTGCTGCAGCGCCTCCTGCGAACTGCGCAGTTCCTAGATACATATATCGCATTGAGAATGCTTCTGCAAAGTGCGGGTACCAAGGCGGTGTGTGTGGCGGGGCGTTACCATGTTGAGCTGCCAGAGCTCTGCCTGGTTCTTCTCTTTGGTCGCCTTCAAACGCGCATCCTTCGTCACTAAGTCGCGATCCTGTGCATCAGAAATATGAGAATACACAAAACTCAAAAAGAATGATGAATGTCGGACAGAAAACACACCTTCTCTTCGATGGTTTTGTGGTACAGCTCCGCCATCGCCAGAATGTCGTCGAGCTCGTGACGCTTGGCATTGTAGTCGGTAGTTTGCCGGCTAAGCTCCTCCTCAAACTGCTCGGCAGACAATTTCGACTTCGCCATATTGGTATTTGATCGGTGAGAGACCAGTTACTGCACAGAAACTAATGAAGGATGGAACGGCGAACTGGGGTTTTTGTTGAATATAGAAGATCAGTCCACTTTTGTCGACTCCGAACGGTATCACGTCATCAAATGGACCAATACCCCCTTTTTCTTCAACTTTTCCTTTCCTGTTGTCTCACCAGGACCGAAATAATATCACTTCTTTTCAAAGTTTCATCACCCGATTGCCGCTGCTCTTCGTCATCATCATCATCATCATGATCAGTCAAACAAACGTAACGGTCAACCCGCAGCAGCATCAGAAACGAAACGCCTTTTCAATCGACTGAAAAAGGAACTTGAATGTTGAACAAAACATGAAAAAAAGGCCCATCCTCGTTTTCGTGGCCATTCGAATGGAACACGCGGGGGAAGCGGTGTGGGTGGGGGGCAAGTCAGAATTGAATCGACACCCATTGCACGTGCATATACGGAGAAAGTTTCTTGGTTGGGCTTGGCTTTGGCTCTCCATTACCTTGTTGGCAGAGTAAAGCGAACGTCAGCTATTTGCGGTCGACGATTCGATCCATTCGTTCTTAGTCCTTCACTTGTTTCGCATGAACTTTGTTTCTCTGGATACCTAGTTTTCCGTCAAGATGGTGGTATTCTTCTATTTGCTAATGACATGGATGATGTCAGGAGATGTTGCTCTTTCGACCGCTGATCCGTCGACAACTGTCGTTGGAATATCCGTTCAGCAGAGGGAGTATCTCCAGGCTGTTGCTAACCTCCCTATCTGCGCAAACTGTTCGGTGCGTCTTTGCTTTGATTGGCCGCCGGGAGGTCTCACAACATCCGATGAAGTCTTCAGCTCAATTACCCGTTCGAAGTGGACGATAGAGCGGTTTCAACCGGACCAACAATGGACACCGTGTGGTTTAGAGTACGCATCGCTGCATGGTTTGCCTTGGCTACATATTCATGCTGACTCAGATATGTGGACAAATGAATGGACTTCGAGACAACGTGTGATTTCTGGAACCAACTTCCCTCCGTCGTCACTCCATCTTCCTGCCGCTGAAACGAAGGAACTCAATCGCTGCTTGCGCGAACGGTGCTTGTCATCATCCGCTCGAAGGGAGGATTGCTTCGATAACTGCCTGTCTTCGTATGACCCAACTGTTATCTGGGATAGCCTCGATCTCAAGGATCCGAAGACCGACTTAGACTCGGATTCGCTGCAGCATTTAGACACCTTGTTGGACCAAAGAGTCGCAGATCATCGCATTCACGATGGGCCGTGCCAACTGTGGTGGCCTTGGAATCATTCTGATATTTTTATTCACAAGCCAGTGTCTGCTTCATTGCAATTGCTACGGCTACGTGCGAAAGCCATTATCCGATGCGCGGATCATGGAGGATCTGTGAAGGACAGTGGAGCCC
This sequence comes from Poteriospumella lacustris, assembly GCA_008000375.1. Taxonomy (NCBI): domain Eukaryota; class Chrysophyceae; order Chromulinales; family Dinobryaceae; genus Poteriospumella; species Poteriospumella lacustris. Next base: position 17,480 of record SMOI01000442.1, on the reverse strand, counting down.
CCGTACTGATGGAGGTGGACGATTGTCTTGATTGGGACGAAGTGTTGCAGCGGTGCCGACAAGATACCACCACAGCGTTCCTTCTGTCATCTGCCGAAGGGGGCGATGCCTTCACCGTTGGTCCGCCCATGAAGAACCACGACGTTGAAATCATCGTTCAAATTCCATTTCAAAGGCCACCTGTTCGCGACAAGTACATGACTTTTCGGATCATTTCCGATGTGGGTACCGTTCTGGCGCAGTATTTTCTGCGCCAACGAGTTGTGTACAATGGAGACACGGTGTCATCACCTCGACTATCTCGACGAAACCAATGGATCGGGGTCCACCCCATTGTTACGCAGTTGGATAGCCGCGATGATCTGGGGTTTGCATTATCTTCGCTCTTTGTGACTCCGGAGGGGGATAGTTTCACAAGCGAATCGTCCTCAAGCCCTTTTACGTCGACGGGTAAGGTCTGGGTGGAAGTTGGCGTTCAAGCGGGTAACTTTGCCGAGTTGATTCTTCGTACCACCACCGCCGACGAACTGGCAACTTACATCGGAGTGGATGCGTGGCATAGTTGGCCAGAGGATGCGTATGTTGATACCGCCAACCATGGATTAGGTGGCAACTACAGCCACCGTGCTTATCGACAACAGGCAGAGCAGCGTCTGTCGGTAGAAACGGACTATTTGCAGGGCCGAAATCGGTACGTAATTGCACAGCCTAGCATACAAGCTGCTCAAATGGTCGCCCATGCATCGGTGGACGTTGTCTACATCGATGCAATGCATCACTACACTGCGGTATGGGCAGATCTGTTGTCGTGGTGGCCAAAGGTGAAACCCTGTGGTATTCTTGCGGGGCATGACTATCTCCTCTCGGCCGTGGGCGATGAAACCATTTTCACCGTCAAACCTGCGGTACAAGAATTTGCACGTGCATTATCCTTGCTATTGGTTCAAACCAATGACGAAGAACATCCTTCGTTTCCGACTTGGCTGATCTTCAAACCATGTACTGGTCGGTAGTCATCCCCCCAGTGTCTGTTGTTCTGTGTGGTTGTTAGTGTTGTGTTTATTTCCGTTATCTTGTGAGCGAGTTGTGCAGTCCCTTGAAGTTTGGGTTGTTGAAGTTGTCCCGTTGAGCGATGGATATGCTTGCCTGTGTGTTCCTTTCCGTTGGTTGTTGTTCGGCAGTTTGGATGGCCACCATTGCCACGATCGAAGAGTGGTTGATGACCACCCTGAGCCAAGAAAAAGTAGTGTTTGCAGTGTAAATGATAAACAATTCATACCAATGTTGTTGTTACCGCACTGTATACAAGGAAAGGATTCTCTATTTGCGCGTCACGTCTTCTTGTTTGGTGCCGTGAATCGAGGAGAAGTCGATGGTGAAGGTGGGTTCCGAGGGTGTGTATTGGCGCAGCGACACCTTCGCGAGGGTGAACATCCGACGTGACGCACGCATAGACGACGTGTCGGCATACTTGTCCGACATATACACGACTTCTTGAATACCACTTTGAATGATGACCTTGGCACACTCGTTGCAAGGAAACAGGCCGACGTAGATCTGGGTGAGAACAGACACGGGGGGGGGGGCGGTGGACAGAGAGACAGGGAAAAGGCTCAAATTGAAAAACGAGTTCGAAGGGTAAAAACGGTTGCGATCAATCTCTCTTACCGAGCATCCGGCAACTTCAGCGCTGTTTTTGTTTAGAATAGCGTTCACTTCCGCATGGCAAACGTACTGTGTGGGGCAAGATTGTCAGCCGTGTTCACTGAGACAGAACTGGATACACGAAACTGCAATGTTGTGATACTTACCGGGTATTTCGTATCCAATTCACTCTCGCCTTCTCTTGCCCACGGCAATTCATCATCACTGCAACCTCGAGGGAATCCATTGTAACCAATACCGACGATGCGTTTGTTTGGATTCACGATGCAGGCGCCCACTTGAGTCGACGGGTCTTTCGAACGCATCGACGATAGGAATGCAACGGACATGAAATAATCATCCCATGAAATGGCATTGTGTCGTCTTGAGGATGCCTTGGTGGTGGATTCCTTGTCTGTGCAAGGACTGCAGTACTCGGCATCATCGTTTTCCTTCTCTTCGTCCACTCCGTCGAACTTTCTCTTGGATCCAGCCAATGGCTGTTCGACATCTCGTTCTTGTGCACTCATGACGTTTCTACGATCGTTTTCTTCTGGATTATGCAAAAAGATATCACGAACGTGGTGAATTTGAAGCCATCGAGACTCAAAAAATAATTGGCGATGATCCACACCCTAGTGTACTAATTGTATGCAACATTGTATAATTATTATTAGCATTTGGATAGCTATGTTGTACAAATCTGTTCCTCCGTGGCTTGATCGCCGTGGGGTGGAAGTTACCGGTATCAGAAGACCAAATAGCATTCTCAAACTACCAATGCATTACATGTATTGGGAATGAAAGGATCAGCAAGCCATAGCTATAAAATCTGGCAGATGTTTGCCAGTTGTTTACCTAGTAAATCATCTGGTACTTCCGAAAGGAAGGTATATTGGTGCGTTGATGGCTCGGATATATCGCTCATGGAAAGCATAAATCCACTTGTCGTTCCATGGTTTGCAGATAATTCTGAAGGAAATCGCGTGCTTGGTAAGCCCGTCTACATTTACATTTCGGACGATTGGGTTGGTGGACGGCACTTGTGTGTTTGTTCCCTTATCGGGGAATCGAGGCACTAAATACCACAACAATGACATACGTATGCAGACAGTCATCTTCATACATTCTACATGGTTTGGCGACGTATGGCAACAACGTATGTAGGTATGGCGTATGGCGACGTATTACCTATGGCGGCGTAAGAAGTTGTAACGCCCGCTGCTTGTGCTGCTGCGGAGAAAACCGTTACACAAAATGCGGCGATGGGTGGACCGAGAGAGAGAGAGAGAGAGCGGAGAGGAGTGGACGTTGTTTGTTCGAAAAATTTGGTTGTTTGTTGGCATTACTTCCATCGTGCATGTTGGATGCTACCCGCAGAAAACAGAGAAGGACAAACGACAATACCATAATGAGTGGTGTTGGAAATGCGAACGTTGTCGTCGAAGGGGATGCGGAAAATCCACCAGTCCTTGGTGCCCAATCGGAGGTTGACGAGCAACAAAAGAGAGATGCGTACGATGGTTTAGCTCAATCAGATCACGAGTAAGTGTATCTCAAACACGGGAAGGTTTTTTATGAATATAGTTCAACCACTGACAACGACCCCCCCCTCGTTCTATTTGTAGTGAACCACCGGTGCCAAAGACATTCATCGGTCGAGTTCTCGCCCTTTGTGCAGAGCAATTCAAGCATTTGGCGAATATCGAGACAGTTATTGCCGATACGGGAGATTTCCCGTCGTTTTTGTAAGTCTCGTCACACTCACCCCCCCCCCCCGCCCCGCCTTTCATCGCACCCCTGTTTCTCATTCGCCCTCTCTCTCTCTTCTGCGTCATTGCCACAGCAAATGGTTCACCTTCACCATCTATACCTGCGCCATGATCGGTCTCTTCGTGTATCTCTTCTGGAACAACTACCACGACGCCCGCACCAACAGCTTCATCACGTTGGACCCCACCTCCGGCGTCTGCAAGGACGACCGTCACTCCAAACGATGTTGTGAAGTGCCCCAAACCATTACCGGCGAGTTTCTGTTGGATTCTCGTTCGCGTTGGAGTACCCAAGACAACTTCAACTTCAACCGGGCGATGTACGGGGTGACGATGACCGGGGTGACGTACACGAACGCCGAATGGTCGACGTTGATGAAGACGATCAAGGCGCAAATGTATCAGATCGGCGCCGTGCGAGGTCGTTTCCGCGATTACTCGTGGAATTTGATCGCCTGGTGTTCGTTTACGGCGTTAAGCACCGTCGCGGGGCGTATTCAGTTCTATGCGGTCGGGGACATCCGCGTGGTGTTCCACCGCCCCATCGTGACCGCGGGCTACGCCTCGAATGTCTCCGACACGCAGCCCTGTCAGCAACGGATCACGACGCGTTATGCCGCCTCGGATCATCTGCTGACGGTGACGACGGATCTTGCTCGCGCTACGAGCAGCAGCAGCGGTAGCGGCAGCGGTAGCGGTAGTGGTAGTGGTAGCGGTAGCGGTAGCAACGACGACGGCAACGACGGCGACTGCGAGGTGAAGCCCAACGGCGCCATCTCCTGCCCGAACCCCTGTCCCAATATCCTCGCGCCCCAGGCCTTTGGATACAACGGAGAAGTCGCCGCGTCGACGGAATTCTCGTGGGCGGTGGACATGGCGTCGGTGTCGACGGCCATCGCCGTGAACATGGGCATCCAGCCGCTGGCGACGCTGGTCAACTTCCCGGGCGACAACGACCGTATCTCGTTGCTCGAGGACATGTACCGCCAAGGCTCCATCGACCGCTGGACGAGGAATCACACGAGTAGCTACTACGAGGCCCGGTACGCGCCGATGGACCCCATCTACTGGTACGTGTCTCTATGTGTCCTCTCTGTGTCTCTCTGTGTCTCTCTCTGTGTCTCTCTGTGTGTCTCTCTGTCTCTCTCGCTCCCCTCTCCCTCTCGTTGCTCTAATAACGGTACGTACATGTGTGCTACAGTGTGGACTACTCGAACACGACGACGCGGTCGAAGAAGAACAAGGCCACGACCCCGACCACGACCACGACGGACGACGCGAGTGTCGCGAGTTGTCTCGTGCGCATCGGCAACACCCTCGCGTACCCGTACATCAACTCGTACGGCTGGTCCTCGACGGGCTACGAGTACCCCGCTCCGTGCAAGAACACGACCTACGGCAACCCCGCCGCCAAGTTCTTCTGCAGTACGTCCCACCTACGTCCCACCTCCGTCCCGTGTCGCCCCGCACGCCCCACGCACAGCGCTAACCCTCTACCTCTGTCTCTGTCTGTGTCTGTAGATCAGTACGATTTCGTGGTCAGTTTCGTGTATTACCCCGTCGCCGACGTCAACGTCTCCGCCGCCGTCGCCCACGCGACGACGGATCGACCGACGCGGGCGCCGACGTTCGCACCGAGCGGACCCACCGCCCCGCCGACCGTGCGCCCGTCACTGGCCCCGACGATGGACAACACGCGGCCCACCCAACCGCCCACCACCGCGCGGCCCTCCGCCAGCAAACGACCGTCGCCAACGCCCACCGCGGCACCAACCGCGACGCCCACCGCGTCACCGTCCGCCGCACCCACCACCGAGCTGCCCACGTCGACGCCGACCGTGTCCCGTCGTCGCCGGGTGCTGCTCGGCGACGGTGACATGGCGTTGGACCGCGTCGACGCACTGCTCACGCGTCCACACGCGCCGACGGGGGCACAGGCCGCGCTCTACGCCGCGCGTCGGAAACACCCCGCGACGGCCCCCACCGTCGCCGTGGTCAGCGACGCCGACGCCGACGCCGACGCCGACTGGAGCCTGCTCTCCTCGGCGGCCTCCGGTGGCAGCGGCAGCGGTGGCAGCGGCAGCGGCAGCGGTAGCGGTAGCGGCAGTGGCAACGCGCCTACCCCCGACCCGACCCAGGACCCCTACGCCTACTACGCCAACGGTGGCGGCGCCAACGGCGGCAGCAGCAGCAGCAGCTTCCCGGACCCGGACCCGTCGGACGACGGTGCCAACGCCAACAGCGGCTCCGTCTCCACCACCGACAACGACAACGACGGTAACGGTGACGGTAACGGCGACGGTGACGACGGGGCGCACAGCTACGGCTACTACACCGGCACCGACGACTTCACGCCGGCCGTGGCGCCGCTCATCGACGACGGCCGCGTCTTCACGTTCGCCCGCATCGCCGCGGCACAACGCCGCAACGGCACCGCGCAGACGGGCGACGTCTGGGTCCCGTCGCGGGGCTACTACGCGGCGCTGTCGGCGCTGTTGGGCTTCACCGCGCGGGAGAGTTCCTTCGCACGGGACTTTGACCGGCTGTGCTCGGGCCGACCGAACAGCGCGTACGCCCCCCGCGGCTGCGCCGTCTTCTCCGTCGAGTTCTACGGCGGCGCGAATCGTGTTGTCAGTTCCTACGCGTTTCAACCGGCCAACCAGCCGGCGTTCCGCAACACGCTCTACGACGTGGGGGTACTGTCGTACGCGGTGAAGACGCCGCCGACGGTGTTGATCCAGTCGTATTTCTCGTGTGTGAAGACGGTGTGGCAGTCGCTGCAGGCCGCGTCCGGGTTGGCCGTCGCGAACACGCAGGCGTATCTGGGGCTGGCGATCCTGGCGTACGTCTACGTGGCGATCTTGATCTACAACCGGCTGTTGCAGAGCTTCGTGCCGTACAAGGCGCAGAAGCTGATGGAGGAACAGCTGGCCGAGGAGGAGCGACAGACGTTTCTCGCGGCCATTTTGGAAGACGTGCGCGCGGGTCGATTGGTACGTGTGTCTGTCTGTCTGTCTGTCTGTCTGTGTGTCTCGCTGTGTGTCTCGCTGTGTCTCATGCCCCTCCCCCCTTTTCGCCTGCAGACGGGAGCCTTCGCAGCGGAAGACGCGATCAAGAAAAGCGCCGCCGAGAAAGCGGCTCGTCTGCTGGCGGCGCAGCAGCAGGGCGCGTCGATGAAGAACTTCCTGTCGAACGCCATCGCCATCGCCCCGACCGCCGGTGGCGACTAAAGACGCTATCTGTCCTTCTCCCTCTCCCTGCGCTGGTGTCTGCCTGCCGTGTTCGCATTATCGCACCTGCTCCCTCCTCCTCTCTCCCTCCTCCTCTCTCCTCCTCTGCCGCCTCCTCTGCCGCCTCCTCTGCCGCCTCCTCTGCCGCCTCCTCTGTTGCATCCTCTGCCGCCTCCTCTGTCGCATCCTCTGCCGCCTGTCGCCTCCTGTCGACCACCCTCCTCGGCAGCGTATCGTGCCTCGTTCGCCTGTGGGCGTTGTCGTCGCCTGCCTGGCTGCCTGCCTTTCACTGTCTCGCACTGTGTCTCTCACACTGCTATCGCTCACACTGTCGTTGTATTCGTTTCCACATTTCGTTTGAACCGTCGTCGGCGGTGGCGGTGGCGGTGGTCTTCGTCGTTCGCATTATTCGCCCCCCCCACCCAACCACTGTCGCCATCTTCGTTTGTATCCGCCGCCTGACCATTCAGCAGCTATTGCACGCCTCTCATTGTCCCTGTTACTGAACCGCTCCCACCTCACACGCTACCCCTCGTCGCCCGTTTCGTGTTCGCTGCCTGTGCCACGAGTCGTCTGCCGTGCGGTCCCATCGCCTTCCTTCCTTCCTTCCCTTTCCTGTTGCATTATGTTTGTCGCCACTATCGCTGGTCAGTTCTCGTGTGTCCCCAATCCCCGTATCCTTGTGTCTCTGCTGTTCGGCTGCTCGGCTGCTCGGCTGTTCGGCTGTCAGCTGCCGTGTCTGTCTCTCTGTCATCGCCGTCGTGTCATTCGATTGTGTCTCCTGTCACTTGTCTTTTGTCTCACTGTCTCCTGTCACTTGTCCAATGCCTCGTGTCTCTTGTCATATGTCTCTTGTCGTATGCCTCTGCCTCTCACTCGTTCACAGTTCTCCCGTCGTTCACCTCTCTTTCACCGCGATCATCCTCCTCCCAATTCACAGGTCACAATGCGCAGTGTACAAGCCATCAGTATGTCGCTTGCTGTCGCCTTTCACGCCTCTCCCTCTCCCACTCAGTCTCTGTCCTGCTCCTGCTCCAGTGTTTGCAGCGCGTGTCACCCACCAGCGTGTCCGTGTCTCCGTCCGACCGCTGTGTCTCTGTTTCCGTCTTACCACCGCTCGCGTGTTGCTTTGCTGCTGCTGTTATCGCCTTCACATTACCCCGCATTCGCCGTCTCCTGCTGTCGACCATGCGGTGGGGTGTAGTCTACTTCACTACTGCGCGTGTAATGTTTGCGCTCCCCTGCTAAAACCGTCGAATCCTGCGCCTTCCTCACCCTCTCCCCTACAGCACAGTGTGTGCACAGCGTACAGAGCGTTCGGCATAGCTGTTGGGCATTGGATGTTACAGGACACACACACACACACACAGACACGACACGCGACGCGTGAGAGGGAGCGTCAACGACGAGCACCGGTCGAGAGACTCTCGTGCTCTCGCAGCAGGAGCAGCACCGGCGACACACCTCACTGCTCTCGACGGTCACCGAGCGTCCACAGACGACGAAATACAGTGCGAACAGCGGGGACAATAGACTAACAAACAGGCCACAGGCCACAGGCCACAGGGCACAGGACGACATAAACACGGCGCGAGATGCATTTTTTCATGCGGGTGACGATTGCGCCGATGAGACTCTTTCTCCCTCGTCTCCCGCACGCCCTCTTGTCAGTAATGCACGATGTCCATATCACACTTTTTCAGCGAGTTAGAGAACGTGGGACGAACAGTCGTAGGACAGCGGGAAGGGCGAAGGTGCGGTGCGGTGCTTGTATTGAACATCCTGTCACCCATGACAAATGCGCCGGTCATGACAAATGACAAATGACAAATGACAAATGACAAAGCGATGGCGGATGTGGGTGTGTACATTACACGCTATTTGCACACTGGACATCGCTCTTCCGCCCAACATATCTCCGTATCTCGCCGCGCCTCACTCCCCAGCGAAAAGCGACCCCCCAACCGACCGTGACTATTGATTGATTTTGACAGCTGGTTACATACTGACAATAGCCTGTGCACAGCATCCATCCACAGAGAAAGAACCTATGTCCACCGTGCCGGTCCCTGAAGCACTCATTCGCACTGACCGTCCAATCTCCACCTTGTTAGAGCTCTGTCTCTATCGGGTGGTGACTGAAAACTGTGGAGGCCGCATCTTGCCGTTTGGTGTGCGGCAGCTGATCAACGACTATGCCTTTGTCTCGTTCGACAACGATACGATACGACAGGCGGTGAAGTTGTGGTGCAGCGACCGAGCGATCGCGTTACAACGGTATGGGGAGATCAACGATTGGGACGTGAGTAAAGTGACAGAAGTAGCTTACCTCTTCCACAACACCTCGTTCAATGATCGCATCGACCGTTGGGACGTGCGGAACATCACCTCGATGGACCGCATGTTTTACCAAGCGGTTGCGTTCAACCAGCCGTTGAAGTGGGATGTGAGCCACGTGACCAGTATGTGCTGCATGTTCCACGGCGCCAAGTCGTTCAACCAGTCGTTATCTACGTGGAATACTGGTCGGGTTACCAATATGGAGGGTATGTTTTCTCGTGCCACCGCGTTTAACCAGCCACTGGCCCGTTGGAATGTGAGCCAGGTGTCCACTATGGCCAACATGTTTTGTCGGGCCGTGGCATTCAATCAGTCCTTGTCCACGTGGGACGTCAGTCACGTAATGGATATGACGGGTATGTTTTATTGCGCCGAGTCATTTGATCAGCCGCTGGATACGTGGGATGTGCGTCAGGTGACGAATATGTGCTGCCTGTTCCACGGCGCCACGTCGTTCAACCAGCCGTTGGCCGCGTGGGATGTGAGGGCGGTCACCGATATGAGCGACATGTTTTACGGAGCCTCCTCGTTCAACCAGCCATTGGACACGTGGGATGTACGTCATGCCATGAGCATAGACGGAATACGGGAGGGAGCAACAACGCTTCAACAGACGTTGCCCGAGGCGTTGCCCCGGCGGTAGGCAGTGTGGGTGATCGCTTCGTAGAGGGATTATTCGATGGTGGCGGCAGGTGCACAACGCTCTTCCTTGCAGTTGCGAGCATATTCGAGTGATCTTATGCGACGAAGGGCATGGTACTGTTTTCTTCAATACAATAGCGATCTTCGGAGAGAACCGATGCATTCCATTTCTGTGCTGAGAGAACCAGCACAGTATACCGACCTTGGTACGTTTGCTTTTGATACGGTGCTGCCCGTTTCCCGAGGCGGCAAACGACTCACCTTCCCCCCTTCCAAGCATTGGACAAACCCCTGCGTTCCACGGGGCGGCATCCTATCAAGCGGAATGGCAAAACGACAGTGTGAGAAGAGCAGGAACCGCGAAGACCGAAGACGCTCGTCACGGCTCCGCCCCGGAACGTCCAACCTCGCGCTTCACCAGGTCAGTTGTGGCGCTATATCAACGCGTCACTACCAGGATCCCCGTGCGGACATCGACCACGCGGCGGGGTGTAGTCTACCCCAACCAGTTCGCGTGTACTAGAAGTGTGTGCGCTCCCCTGCTAAAGCCGTCGAATCCTGCGCCTTCCCACTCTCTCCCCTACAGCACAGTGTGTGCACAGCGTACAGAGCGTTCAGCATAGCCATTGGACATTGGATGTTGATGTTACAGGACACACACACAGACACGACACGCGACGCGACGCGTGAGAGGCAGCGTCAACGGCGAGTATTGGTTGAGAGACTCGCGGCGGTAGCGTGCTCTCGCAGCAGCAGGAGCAGCACCGGCGACACACCTCACTGCTCTCGACGGTGACCGAGCGTCCACAGAAGGCGAAATACAGTGCGAACAGAGGGGAACAATAAACTAACAAACAGGTCACAGGGCACAGGGCACAGGGGAGACGACGTGCACACGGCGACGAAAAACGAGATGCAATGGACGAGGAAACGACGCGCAGCCCCACCGGAGGGAGAGCAGGAGAGATTGAGGCGCGACGGGGGCAGGGCGGCGGGCAGCGACCAACACTCACCCCGCTCACGCAGAACAAACGACGAGGAGATGACAAACGAGACGAAAGCGATGGGGACAAGAGACACGCGCACACACACACACACCACACACACGGCCGCGTCGGAATGACGTGTCTGTGTGCGTGTGGACAAGAAAAGGGGACAGCGATACGAAAAGATAGCGAAGGACAGCTAGATGGGAGGGGTGCATAGGGGGCACGGGGCCGGTCAGGAGGCCGAGGAGAGGGGGCTGGCAGGCGGTGTAGGTGTAGAGCACCGCCGCGGACAACTTACGGAGACCACGACACAGGGACACGAACAAACGGACAGATACAGATGTACACGACGCACAGACACAGGGTCAGCGATGGGGTGGGGGTAACACGGGGGCGCAAGGAAACGCCGCGATACCTGAGCCACGGCGACAGTGGCGACTAGGGACGAACGATGGGGCACGGACACGAGAGAGCGAGCGGCACTGCCGCTCGGCTGCTGCAGGAGACAAAAAGAAGCGAACGATAGACAGAGCGAGGGGCGTCGAGAGGGACAGGGACAGGGACAGGGCCAGCGAGGGCAGACACATGAATATACTGCACATATGGAGAGGGACAGGGAGAGAGGCAGCCGTACATAGAGAGAGGGACAGCGGGTCTGAGAGAGAGGAGGAGGAGGGCAAAAGGCAGATGCATGGAAGGAGGAACAGGGTGAAAAACAGGGAGAGGGACAGGGAGAGAGGCAGCCATACGGAGAGATGGAGAGAGGAACCGGTGAGCCTACGGAGAGATACAGTAGATGGGCAAAAGGCAGATGTTCGTTGAGAGAAGGACAGGGAGAGAGACAGGACACAGGGCACATGGCATAAGGCACAGGGCGGCACAGAAGCAGCGATAGAGCGTCTGTCTCACTGCTGCGCGGTCGGATGGACCGTGGCACCGGGCCACAACGCCCACCCCGCCCATGGCGGTCGCCACTGCGCCACCCATTGCGTCGCGAAGGGGCGCACCGCCTCGCGATGCGCGTCACCTTCGCACGGCGACGAGGCATCGCACGGTTTGCGTCGCGGCGAAAGAACGTCAGTGGCCTGCGTCGAGTGACTCGTCCGACGCGAACTGCTCGGCTCAGACGTCGTCTGAAGGAGACCACTGCTGCCATCAGGCGCAGGCTTGACGCGCATTGACAGCGACGGCGGTGTCCCGTCGCCATCGCTCGGTGCGGCGCGCTTCATCGACTGCGGCTGCGCTGGTCCATGCGCCGACAGCAACGCGTCGGGCCGCAGAGGCAGCGTCAGCTCGCGCATCACGCTGGCAGTGACCTGTGGCTTCCACGACAGTCCCTGCATCACCGCGAGGGTATCGCATTCCACCGGTGGCTTCTTCCCACACGGCGCGGCCGAGGTCGCGTACACCGACAGCAGCAGCCGCTGCTGCTGGTCGCCGTGGTGACACTGCAGCCGCCCACCGACCCACGCCAGCAGCGTCTCCGCCGCCTGTAGCACGCGACCCAACGGCGACGCCGCCGCGTCACGCAGCAACGCCGCCAGCGACGGCGCCGCCGCTCCATCCGTCGTCTGGTGCGCCACCACCAACGACACGTTGAGGGCCTCGGCGGAGGCGTCGTAGAAGACAACGACCCGCTCCGTGGCGAAGACAGTCGACCGAGCGATGGCGTGGACCAGGGCGGCCGTGAGGACGCTCAAGACGTCCGGGTGGGTGAAGAGCGGCGTCTGGTCGTACGCGAAGAGGTTCGTGCTGCAGGGGATGTCCCGAGGCACCGTGTGGCTGGTGCAGGTGACGAGGTCGCTGACGGTCTGCAGCCAACGGCCGACGTGCATCGGTAGTAGCGCG
>SMOI01000441.1:0-23893 GCA_008000375.1 Poteriospumella lacustris | reverse complement strand
CGGGGCCGCGCGGCCGGCCGTCGCTCGTGCTGCTGCCCGGTCGCGACGCCGACGCCGCCGACGCTGTCGCCGCTGGCGGCGGCTCCGCCGCGGCGCTGGCGACTGCGACGCTCATCGACGAAGCTCTCCGCGCTGCGCGGGCTGCCGTCGACAGCGACTGCGACGCAGCCGCTGCGGACGACGACGCGTCACCTGCGCCGCCGAAGCAGCCGCCGGTCGAGGCGCCGCGCCTCGACGAAACGAAAACGGAGCCAGACCCAGACCCAGACCAAAACCCAGACACAGACCCAGACCCAGATGGTCCCAAAGACGCAGAAGTGCCCAGAGACGCAGATTCGCCCAGCGACGCAGACGCGGCGCCGTCGCCGGCGGCGGTCGCCGTGCGCTTGCCGCCGCCGCTGTCGCCGGCGCTGCTGCTTCCGCTGCGGCCGACATCGCCGACGCGGGCGCCGGGGCTGTTCGACGCGCTGGCGGCGCCGACGCGACGCGAGTCGCCTCACGCGGCGCAGCCGCCGAGTCCGCGCGCAGCGCTGCCCGTCGTCGCGGCGCTGGCTGCGCGCGGGCTGCTGCCGCGCCGCTGCTGCCGCGCGGCCGCTTCCCACGACACGAGGCCAGCGGCGGCGGCGGCGGCGGTGACGCGGATGGCCTGCGCAGCGGCGGCTTCCTCGAAGACGACGACGCCGAGGCGCAGTCGCCAGCGACGCAGCCGCTGCAGCCGCTGCGATCGCTGTCGCTGCCGCCGCTGCAGCCGGCCGCCAGAGCCGCCACCGCCGCCACCGCCGCCACCGCAGCGGTCGACGACGACGACGACGACGTGTCGCAGGTGTCGCAGGTGTCGGGGCTGAGCTTCCTGCGCTTCGGCGAGGACCTGCGCTCGCCGCAGCGGCCGCTGCCGCCGCGTCAGTCGCCGCGCCACCCGCGTCGCTGACGAGACACGGCGGCCGCGTGTCCTGTGTAGCTCCGTTGCTGTGCACAACTGAGCAGCTGAGCTGCGACGGTGGCGAGCAGCTGGTTCGGCGGTTCGGCCGTCGGTCCAGCGCCCAGCGCCCAGACCGACCCAGCGCCCCAGTGTTGTGTTGTGTTGGTGGGGTGGCAGCATCTCATGCAGTGTACTGTATACTGTATACTGCCCTCTGGGTCGGGCATCGTTGACTGGCGTACCGTGTGTACAGTGTGTACACTATGTATGTACAGTATGTAACAGTATGTAACAGTATGTATGTACAGTGTGTATGTAACAGTGTGTATGTACAGTGTGTACAGTATGTACAGCACAGTGTGTATAGCGTGTACAGTATAGTAGAGCAGTAGAGTATAGCGTGTACAGTGTGTGGCGAAGTATAAGCCACCAGACCAACAGACCACCAGACTGGTTCGGACTGGTTCAGACCACAGCCACCGTGAGAGCTTCTGCGTCTCGTCTTCGTCTGTTCGTCTGGACCAGTTCGGTCCTAGGCGTATGTATGTATCTACAGTGTAGATACAGACTGACTGTAGGTACACATACAGCTGTACATACCTGCTCTGCGGGTTCGAGTGCCAGTGCCATCGCTAATCGTACGTTCCGCTTTGAGTGGGGGGGGGGGGGGAGTGTTCCTCTGTTTGTTGGCAGTGTGTGGGGTGGGGGCTGTGGGGCTGTGGGGCTGAGGGGCTGAGGGGTGTGGCAGACAGGATCTAGGTTTTTAGGTGACACGGACACACGGACGGAACACAGACGGAACACGGAACACACTGCGACACACTGCGACACACAGCGGCGGGGCGCGACACCGAGAGACGACGGCGGAGGAGGGAGAAACGAACAATACGTTAGGCGTGTCTTACACGCGATTCGCAGAGCGAGAGGGGTCGCGGTGCGGAGAACCAATGGACGAAAGGACAGACACACGACACGAGGCGATGTTGTGGCCGAGTGCGAAACGAATACTGCGAACACTACGACGGCTACGAGAGAGAGAAAGGGAGATGGGCAGAGAGATGGGCCGGCCGAGAGAAGGTGAGAGAGGGGGCCGGGTCGAGGGGCTTGGGGCTTAGTTGACGCGCTTGGGGATGGCGACGTAGACGGGGCAGAGGGCGCCCAGGCACATGAAGTAGCAGCAGTAGCAGTAGATGAAGTTGTCGTCCGACGAGCACTTCTCCGTGTTGCCCTCGAAGACCATGTAGTCCATGAGCAGCTGGGACGCCAGCGTCGTCACCTTCTGCGCGGGCGTCACGCTGGGCGAGCCGAAGCCGATCGTGTACACGTCGGCCTCGGAGGTGAGCTCGCGCACGGCGCCGGCCAGCGAGGTGGGCTTCTGCTTGGTGACGACGCCGAGGTCGCCCTTGGAGTCCTTGTTGTTGAAGGACGTCAGCGGGAACGAGAAGTTGCAGCAGCACTCGGACCAGCCGCCGAAGAAGCACGGGCCGGTGAGCTTCGCGAAGGGCTCGCTGGCGTCGGCCGTCTGCAGGTGCACCTCGGGGTTGCAGTAGCCGCCGTAGATGGGCTGCGTCACCTTGCCGATGAGGCGGTCGCGCTGGCCGTCGAGCTCGAAGGGGCGGCCCTTCTCGCCCTTCGGGTCGTCCTCGAGCGTGCCCGCGTACACGTCCATGCCGTCCTGGCAGCACTCGAAGCACACGAACGTGTCGAGCCAGCGGCACGGCGAGCGGAAGGGGAAGCAGCAGCGCTGGCCGTCGTGACGGATCATCGTGATGAGCGGCGGGAACTGGCGGTACATGTCGCGGATGGCCGTCGCGCGGTTGATCACGCTCATCGAGCCCCACGACGCGCCGATGTCGCGCGACACGTGCGACCAGTCCGAGCGACCGCCCTCACCGGGCACGGGCACGTACGGGCGGACCTCGAGCTGTACGGAACGCACAATACGAGAAGAGTTGACAGTGAGCGGCGACGAGAGACGGCGGCGTTGGGGGCGGGGACGTACCTTGACGGGGTGGTACGGTGCGCAGCAGCAGCGGTTCCAGTCGTCGCTGACCTCGTCCACGCGGAGGAACTCCGCTTGGCTGTCCTGGTTCAGACCGGCGTAGATGGAGTAGGTGTTCTCCTGCTTCACGCACGGAGGGCAGGCGCAGCAGGTCTTGGGGAAGAGCTTCACGTGCTGACGGACGGTGAAGAAGTTGGTGTTCTGCACGACGCCCCAGACATCCGAAGGGATTCTACACAGGCAAAACGAACAGTCGGTAAGAGGAAGTGCCAGTATTTTGAAATGTGCGAAGAACTTACTGGTGCCAGGCCGCAGGGACGTCAGCAGGCTGGAAGGCGGCGAAGGCCGGGATCGCCGTGGCGACGGGGATGTAGGCCATCGAGGGGTTGTAGTTTCCTTTTTCCATGTTCACAGTGGTCAGCAGCGGGTCGCTCTATCGATTGTGGCGCGCGATCTTCGGTGCGAGCCGAGCGGTTGAATGTTTCGAGTTGGATCCTGCCTCCCGCCGGCGCAGCAGCCGCTTTGGCGGAGATCGCGCGGAGATCGCGCGGAAATCGGAGGGAGGCGGAGGGAGTGTGTGCCGCTGGGTGAGTGGTGCACTGAGCGCCACCGCAGGCCGGACGTTACGCAGCCGGCCCGGGAATGTGAGTGCGCCCCCAGCCGACCCAGCAGGACAGTGGAGGTCTGTCGGTGCGACAACTACCTCAGCGTCGGCGGCACTGCGCAGCGCCGACCGCTCGATATCTTTGTCGCTAAAGAGCCTCCACGGCCACATTCGATAAGGCTGTGTGTTCTCTTGGCCCCCTGTTGCTAGATCGCGCACATCGCTGTCCTTGAACCACACCACCGGATGCCACTGACTCTCTAATCGCGTTTTCCTCATTTTCTTCCTTCGCCTACGAACAACCAACGGCCACCATGATGACCCACCACCTCTCTCTGATCGACAGCTGCTGTTCCCCACGTTCGCCCTCCCTTTCCTCTCGTGCAACGTCTCCCTTGTCGCTCAGCTCGGACTCCGTAGACTTCTCTCCGCGCTCCGAGAAGCTGGTTGGCATTTGTCGCAACTGCTCGTACTCGTACCGCATCAGCCGTCGCACGACGGACGAATTTTGCTCGAAAGGTAAGCGTCCTCAAGTGGAGCTGGTCACCGAGCGCAGTGAAACTGAGCGCTGACTGTGTCGCAGACTGCCAGACGAACTTCACGCTCTTCGGCAAGCTGGCGGCCTGTCGTACGCCCGAAAAGACCGTCGCGGAGGTGCGCACGTCGATCTACCAGTTCCAGCAGCGACTCGACAGCGAGTTTAAGCAGGAGGCGGTCGGCACGACGCTGGCCGAGGACGACGCCGAGGAAGAGCCGCTGCCGCCGATCGAAAAGGCGGCGAAGCCGCGCGTCGTCGCGCCGAAGAACTTCTTCGAGTCGCTCTTTGTGTCCTCGCGGCGCCCGGCGCGGCCGCAGCTGCACGCCTTCATCTAAAGAGCCCCTCGTGATATTTGTGCGCGTTTATTCGGCGCCGTCGCCGCCGCCCGTCTGTGTGAATGTCTGTTGTCGTTGCCCTTCGTTGTTTGCGCTCCGCGGGCGCTGTGCGTCGCCCGTGCATCCGTTGTTTCCCGGTGCAGACGCGCCGCCCGCGGGCGCCCGTACGTTACCGCGGCAGGGCGCTGCGCGGCCGCCACTCGTTGCGCCCGCGCAGCCCCGCCGCCACTTTTGTCCGCTCTCCCTGCTAGCCTCGTTCGTTCGTTTACCCACTGCGCCGTCGTCGACGCCACCAGCTGCGTCCGCCACGTCGCTGCTCCGTCGTCGCATTCTCGCTCCAAACAAAAACACCAGAAACACGTAAAAAAGATCCAGAAATATGCCAGAAACACGAGAAAATTGCAAAAATCAAGAAAAAACGAGAAAGTTGTCCCTCGCCGCGCGGCAGGTGCGACGTCTTTGTGCGCCATTGCACATACACGCGGCCGCGCCGCATCAGTCGCTTATCATTCCAGTCGCGTTACATTGTTGTCGCTAGTGAGTCGCTGTAACTTGTCACCTAACCTTCGCCTGTCACTTGTCACTTGTCGTGTCGCTGACAATTGTCGTTTCGCCAGTGAGTCACTTGTCACTTGTCGTCCCGCTGCTGGGTCCCTGTCACTTGTCATTTGTCGGCGTCGCTGTTGGTCGCCGAGCGCAGTCGCTGCTTCGGTCGTTGCGTTTGTCACGTTCGTTACCGCCGCTACAGCCGTTACAGTCGTGGAAGTACATACAGGACGGACGCTCGCAGGGCGGCGTTCAGCCGCGCAGCAGCGCCGCGCTGAGGAAGCTCTGCGTCTTCTGCGCGCGCGTCTGTTCGAGCCGCAGCTGCGTCTGCAGCGCCTCGAGCGCCAGGCGCTGCGCTTCGAGGGCCCGCGCGGCCTCGTTGACCACGCGCGGCTGCTTCGCCCGCGGCGACTCCTCCGCGGCACTTTCGTCGCCGTCGGTGGCCGCCTCCGACGCGTCGCCCGGCGGCGCACGCGGCGACGGCGGCGCGACGAGCGCCAGCGGTCGCTTGCGGCCGCGGCCGCCGCCCAGCGCCGCGGCGAAGGCAGCGGCCAGCGGCCAGTCGCCGCCGTCGACGGCGGCCGGCGCATCGGCGTCGGCGGCGTCGTCAGCGTCGTCGTCGTCGTCGTCGGCAGCGTCGTCGTCGTCGTCGGCGGCGGCGGCGGCGGCGAAGCGCTGCCACTGCGCCGCGTCCGCCGCGTCGGCCGCTTCATCGCGCAGCGCGCGCTGCAGACGGCCGCAGAGCAGCCGCTGCGCCGCCGCGAGGCACAGGCGCTGCGCGAAGAGCGTCGTGACGCCGCCGGCGTCGTGCAGCCGCGCGACGCAGCGCTCGGCGACCTCGTCGCTCAGCGTCGCGCGCCACGTCGCGTCGCGGTGCGTCGCGGCGGCGTCGCCGGGGAACAGCCGCGCGTCCACGTCGCCGAGCCACGCGAAGGCCGCCCAGCGCCACAGCGGCTCGTCGCTCCACGCGGCGGCCTCCGCCGCAGCCGGCGGCGCCGCCAGCAGCGCGTCGACCGCCGCGGCGCTCGGCAGCACGCGCCGCTCGAGCAGCTGGCGCAGCCGCGCGCAGAGGCGCTCGTTGTGCGCGGCCGGCGCGGCGGGCGGCAGCGTCGGCGCCGCGCCGAGGACGCGCCGCAGCGCGGGCGGCGCCGCGAGCGCTGCGAGCGCGTCGCGCTGCGCGTCGCAGGCGGCCGCGAGGCGGTCGCACCAGGCGACGCAGCGCGCGCGCGCGCAGCGCAGCGCGGCGCCGAGCGTCGCGCGCAGCGCCGCCGACAGCTGCGGCGCCGAGAAGAGCACCTCGACGGGCGCCGCGGCGGCGACGGCCGGCGTGACGGACGACGGCAGCGCCGCCGCGACGCAGCGCCGCAGCGCCGGCCGCGTGTCCCGCGCGCGCAGGCGGCGCCGCTGCCAGCGCGCGAGCGCGTCGCCCGCCGCGAGGCTCTCGCGCAGCGCGCGCGCCGCGGCCTGCGTCGCGACGGCCGCGGCGTCGGCCGCCAGCGCCGCGTCGGCCGCCAGCGCCGCGGGCGGCGGCAGCAGGACGAACGCGCAGTGGCCCGTGCGCGCGACGAGCGCCTCGAGCGCCGCGACGCGGCCGGCGGCGGCGGCGGCGAAGCGTCGCTGGAAGCCGGCGCACAGCTCGTACAGCGCCTGCTGCAGCGCGCCGCGCGCGTCGGCGGGCGCGTCGAGCGTCGCGACGGCGGCCGCGACGGCCTCCGGCGTCGGGTAGCGCGGCAGGTGCAGCGCGCGCGGCGCCGCCACCTGCGGCGCGTACGCGACGAAGACGAGCGCCGCGGGCGCCGCGGCGGCGTCGCTCTGCGGCGACGGCGCCGCGTAGACCGGCGCCGCGTCCTCCGCGTCGAGCGACGAGACGAGCAGCAGCGCCGCGTCGGCCGCCGCGTCGGTCGTCGCGTCGGTCGCCTCGGTCGCCGAGACGACGACGGCGTCGCCGCAGGCCGCCAGCAGCGTCTGCACGTCGCCGGCCGCGCGCGGCGCCAGCGCGTCGCTGCGGAAGAGGCGCAGCGCCAGCGCCGCCTGCGCCGCGTCGGCCGGCGCGCCGTCGAAGGCGGCGAAGTTGCTGAGCCAGGCGCGCGCGTCGCGCAGCGCGGCGCGCACCGCCTCGAGCGCCACGTCGGCGCGGCGCCAGCGACTCGGCGGCGACGACGCCGCGACGCGCAGGCGAAACAGCGCCGCGGGCTCAGCGGCGGCGGAGCTGCGGCTGCGGCTGCGGCTGCGGCACCGCGCGTCGGTCGGGGCCCGCTGCAGCAGCTGCGCGAGGGAGGCGGCGGTCAGAGGCGGCGGGGACACAGCGCGGCGAGGGACGCACCTGGCGCGGCGAAGGCGGCGGCGGGCGGCGGCGACGGCGGCCGCAGCGGCGGCGGCGACGAGGGCGGCGACGCCGCGCGGCGCGCGCGCTGCTCGAGCGCGGCACCGGCGCCGGAGCCGGCGGCGGCGGCCTGCGACAGGTCGCGCAGGAAGCGCTCGCGCTGCAGGCGACGCTGCGCGAAGAGGCGGCGCCAGCGCTGCCACCATTTGTGCGCCGCGCGGCCGCGCACCTGCTGCGCGCACTGCAACACGCGGCGCTCGCGCTCGGCGGCGGTGCGCTGAGCGCGCGCCGCTTCCGCCGCCGCAGCCGCCGCGGCCGCCGCGAGCCGTCGCTGCTCGCGCGCGGCGGCCTCCTGCGCCGCCCGCTGCGCCCGCTCGCGCTCGAGCGCCGCCTGCTGCAGGCGCTGCGCCTCGCGCGCGGCTGCGGCGGCGGCCTCGTCGGCGGCGCGTTGCCGCGCGGCGTCCTCTTCGCGCTGCTGCTGCAGCCGCAGCGCCGCCGACACCGACGCCGACGCGGCGCGGTCGCCGCTGCTGAGCCGCGGCGGCAGCTGCAGCGACAGCGACAGCGACGGCTGCCGCGCGACGGCAGCGGGCGGCGCGGCGGCGGGCGGCGCCAGCGACGGCGCCGCGTGCGCCGGGACGAATGGCTTCGCGGCGGCGCTGAGCGTCGAGGGCGGCGCGCCGAAGCCCGTCGCGACGGGCAGCGGCGTGAACAGGCCGCCGGCGGCGCCGCGCGGACCGCCGCCGGACTGGCGGCGGCGGCGGCGGCAGCGGCGGCGGCAGGCGCTGCGGGGGCGCTGCGGCTGGACGCTGCAGCTGCAGCGGCGGCTGTGGCGGCGGCTGCTGCTGCTGCTGCTTCGGCAGCGGCGCTGGCGGCGGCGTCGGCTGTGGCCGCAGCGGCGCCGGCTGCTGCGCTGGCGGCGGCGGCAGTGGCTGCGCCTGAGGCGTCGCGCCCGGCGGCCGCTCCTGCTGCCGCTCCTTCGACCGGGCGAGGCGCGCGGCCAACACGCCGGGGCCTCGCTCTTCTCCGCCGCCGCCGCCGCCGCCGCCGCCGCCGCCGCCGCCGCTGCGCCGTCGGCGAGCGGACTGCCGCCCGTCGGCGCGGCGGCGCGGTCGGCTGACAGCGGCGCACTGAGCAGCGCGGCGCGGCGATCGCGCGCGGCGTCTTTCGCTGGCGACGCGCCGGTCGGCGACGGCGGCGGGCGCGGCGCGCTGGGCGACGGCGCCGCTTTGAAGAGCAGCGACACCGGCGACGGCGCGCGCTGGCTCAGCGCCGCCGCGCTGCCGACGGGGCCTTCGCGTCGCCTGCGAAGGGCCGCAGCGGCCTGCGTCCGTCGTCGCGCCGCTCGTCCGCGTCGCCATCGTCGTCGCTGCCGCTGTCGGCGTCGTCGCTGTCGCCGCCGTCGTCGCTGTCGTCGAGCGTCGCGCGCTGCGTCGCCGCGCCGCGACAGACCTGCTGCACGGTGAAGCGCCGCGCCTTGCTGCCGATGAGGTGCACGAGCGGCGGCACTTTGGGGTAGATGGGCAGCTGGTTCTTGTCGAGCGGGAAGCTGGCGACGGGCGCGTGGCCGTCCAGCGCCGCGTCCTCCTCGTCGCCGTGCACCACGTAGCCGCAGTGCTCGAGGAAGTCGCTGCACTCCTCGAAGCTCTCGAAGCACAGCGTGTCGGCCACGTCCGTCAGCGGCACGCGCGTCGGCCGGCCGGCCATCGCGCAGGCGCGGCCCAGCGCGTGCACGGCGCTGAGGCGCATGTCGCCGAGGTAGCGGTGCATCAGCGACGCCTGCAGCACGTTCGCACGCTTCAGCAGGCGGAAGAAGGACGTGAAGTTCTTCGTGCGGATGGCCGTCCACACGTGCACGGCGAACTGCAGGTGCGGCGACTGCAGCAGGCGCGACGGCAGGCGGTACAGGTGCCGCGCCACCTCGCCGCCGTTGCCGATCTGCAGCAGCATGAAATACGACAGAAACTCCGCCTGGTTCGCCCTCGCCGCCGGCGCCAGCGTGGGCGAGTCGTAGTGGTTCCCGAGGGACTTGAGGAAGTCGTTGAGGCGCTCGCTGTTCTGCTGCGCGTGGCCGACGAGGAACTCGTCTGCGACACGGCGGCGTCAGTCGCGAGCGGAGCAGCGGAGCAGCGGAGCAGCGTCCTCACTTACCGTTGACTTGCATCGCGTGGTCCATGAGCACGAACCAGCGCACCATGCGCTCGTGGCATTCGATCCAGAGGTCGGTGACGGGCAGCGCCGACGCCTGCAGCGTGAAGTCCTTCGCGATCATGCGGTAGCGGTCCCAGATGAACAGGTACGTGCGCAGCGGGTCTGCCTCGTCGCCCATAATGCAGTCTTCGATGTACTCCACCGTCCTCAGCAGCGCGGCGGGCGTTCGCATCGCCTCCGCGATCTGCAGCTCGTGGTCGGCCGACGAGCGCTGGAACTTCTTGATCATCGTCTGCTGCAGCGCCTGGCCGGACAGTGGCATCTCCAGATGATGCACATCGCTTTCTTCTTGGCGTTTGATGCGCTCTTGAGCAGGACACATGTCCTCGCATGTGCCCACGACGGCGACGTTCGAATCGACCTCCATTGCCTCAGCTCCTTAGCCCTCAAGCATTCGCCGCAATAATCTGCTCGGAGACTCCTTCGCAAACCGTCTTCAGATCCCAATACAGGGTGGTCGGAAAAGGATTGTGACCTTTGTTTGGCATTGACCGACTCGACGTCGATACCGTCGCAGAGGGCGACGACGACTGGCACTCTGAGAGGACGCCCTGCGAGAGGAGGTCCGCAAGTGCGTGTGTCGGCGACCCCTCGTCCCAGAGTCTGGAATGGTCAGCGTCTGGGCGCCCGCTCTGTGGCGACGGCGACGGCGACGGCGACTTCTGTTCGCAGTTCGCCGCTGACTCCCAAGTCGCAAGTCCCAAGAGCACGTCGCCTCGGTGACGTTCAGCTGTCCCTGGGCGACGCAGGCGTCTTCAGATACGTTCTGAGGTTGACCACGCCATCTGATCAACTAGATTCGCCGCACATTTCAAATTTGACTGCATCGAGCGCAGCAACTCAACGCGCCTCCGATCGCAACGGGACGCTTCTTCTCCATCTCTGACCCGCCGCTTCTGTCTGCCGCCTCTTCAGCTCTCCAACCATGTTCCTTGCCAGCCCGTCCGTTCAGTCGCGGCTGCTGCTGCGGCGAGCCTCACCCCTATCCGCTGTCGCGGCGTCGCTGTCGCGCGGCTACTCCCGCAGCCCTCCCGACTTGGTAAGCTCCGCCGCCCAGTCTCTGGCCGCCGCCACCGCTCAGCACTCGGTGCTCAGCAGGTGCCGGCGCCAGACCGCAGACAGGGCGAGAGACTGACAGGTGTGGTGTATGCGTCTGTGTAGTTCTGGGACTCGGTGCAGTCGTGGATGACGCGCGTGGGCCGCAAGACGACGCTCGGCGCCAGCACTGCGCTCTTCAGCGTGTGCCAGCGCCACGTCGAGCACGGCTACTGGCAGCGCCGTACGTTCCTCGCCGCTTCGTTGCTGTCGATGTCTGTCTGACCTCTCCCTCGGCCTCGTAGACGCCCACATCGGTGACGACTTCCGCTCGACGCACATGCTGCTGGTTCTGCACGTGTGGATGGTGCACAAGCGTCTGCTGACGGAGGGCAAGCGCGGCCTGCTGGTCCAGGAGTCGCTGTTCGACACGCTGTGGGACAACACGAGCGACCGCATGTACAAGAAGGGCATCCCCGAGATATCGGTAAGTCCCCGCCGCCCCGCCGCCCGCCCGTCGCTCTGTCGCCCGCCGCTGACCCAGGCGCTGTTGGCCTTCGTGTCGCAGCTGAACAAATACTTGAAGGAGGTCCAGGCGTACTCCTTTCGCACCTGCGTCGAGCTGGACCAGTCGCTGGACCAGCTGAAGCTGTCGCTCGAGGAGCTGAACGCGAAGAAGCTGAAGGACCTGCGCGAGCTGGAGCCGCAGACGCCGGAAGACGCGCTGCAGACGCAGATGTTCAAGAACAGCGAAGAAGCCGTCGTGGACAGCTTCGCCGGGGCGCTTTGGCGAGGCCTGTACCTGCGGCGGGAGGACGTCGACGAGGAGCTCGTTCTGTCGCTGGCGCGGTACGTGCGCAGCGAGCAGGACCGCCTCATGGGCCTGCCGGCCGACGTCTTCTTCGAGGGGCGCTTCACGTTCCAGTCCGTCGTGCCCTTTCTAAACGTTCCGCAGGGCGGCATCAAGGCGGGCAGCGGGCCGGGCGCCAACTCGGTCGCCTCCGGTCGAGGCGCCGGCAGCGGCGGCGGCAACGCCAACTCGCGACAGACGTAGCGCCGCCGGCCGGGCGACAGTGCGTGTACATGTGGTTGTGTAGCTGTGTAAAGATTAAGACACGTTTGGGGACCGACTACGAGACGCCGCGCGAAGGCAGCAGCACCGCCGCGGCCGCCGCTGCGGCGAGCGGCACGGTGATGTTGTCGTCCACTGCGGCAGACGGCTGTAAGCTGCGGGGCGCAGGGTGGAGAGCGAGCGCGAGCGAGGGCCTTACCTACGGGGAACAGCTCGACGACGGCGCAAAGCGCGGATATCGCCAGAGTCGTCGCCGCTACGCCCACGGCCGTGTCGCCCAGAAACGCGCCTCGAACGTGGCGGAGGTAGCCGAAGCGCTGCAGCCAGCCGAGCAGCAGCCAGGTGCAGGCCCAGCCGCCCATCACAAAACCTAGCGACCCCGCGACGCTCTTCTGCGGCGACAGTGACCAGGCGTTGCCTTGCCCCAGCCGCCGACCGACGATGTCGGCGATTCCGTCGCCCGCCGCCATCTGACTCACCGCCACGACGCCCCAGGCCGACGAGCGGAAGCAGACCGCTGTGGCCGCGCAGAGCACCAGCGAGTACAGCAGCGGTCCACCCAGCGCCTCTTCGCTACGCCCCGTGCGCGACACGGCCGCGACGAGGCCGTTGTTGTCCGCCGCAGTGTCCTGTGGCTCGCCGCCGTCGGTGCCGGTGCAACGCCGCCAGCCGCCTCTGCCCGCGACGTAAAGTCGCAGCACTTGCAGTGCAGGGATGCATGCGGCGATGTAGGGTGCATGGCGAGCCTGCGAAAACAGCGGCCAGTGCATGACAAAGAGCGGCGCGCTGCCCGTGTGGATGATCTTCCGGGTCACCACCGATGGCAGGACGTTTCTCTGCGCAACGTGCGTCCAGAAGCGCAGCCAAACGGTTACTTCGGCCGCCAGAGCAAGCGATACGATGATGTCGTTGAGCAGCGGATGCGTCCCAGCGAGAGGAAGCGGCAGCCCCGACAGAGACGTCTTTGCGGCTGACGCAACAGCGTCCAACGTGTCCTTCACCGATCCGCCGCGCAGTAGCAACGGAGATGAATGCAACCGCCACAAGCGACCAGCTGAGGGTTTAACGACGAAAACCCTTGATGGTACGACAACGATCTCAGAGCCAAAGAAAACAGCAGAGCGGGCGGCGCAAGTCGCGGCGAACAGAGGTAGAAGCAGCCAAGAACAGCTTCCCATTGTGTAGACAGCAGTGACTTTGTTCCCTGAGAGGGACAACTCGATGTAGTGGATAGAACTACTCGATGTAGTGGATGAGCTTGCTCGATATGGTCTATGGATGCACTGGATGCACCACGATTGGATCACGTGACGCTTGAACTTGATCGAGCTGTGGCCAGAACCTGAGAGCTATGGGACACACAACCGCAAATATGGAGACCAACAGAGGCGACGCCAGCTGTGTACATATACATGGAGACCTAGGTCATGGCAGGATAGTTACCATACAAGTGCAGTACTATGTACGGCTCAGCTCACACGGTGACGGGTGACGGGTGACGGGAGGCGCGGCGGGGCGGCGGGCGTTACGACTTCGACTTAGCCGTTGAGGACACGACGACGAGCACGACGAGGACGTGAAACGGGCGCCACGCCGCCTCCTCCGACGGCGCTTGAATCGTGAATCGTGAACCGTGAACACCAAACCGAACAACGCGGACGGCAATCGCTTCCGTGGACCTGCGTGTTCACCTGCAGGTAACACAGCTCGGCGAGGCACAGCATATCAATCATTACTTACCTCACGAGTCACGAGCCGTGCAGTACACTCGCCTGGTACTGACTGTTGCTGCATTTCACCACATCGACACATCGACAGCAGGACGAGACCCACACGGCACACGCAAACAGCGGAAAATACTTCTGAAGCCCCACCCTCTGCCGTGTAATCATGGGTGATCTCAATGCAGAAGACGAAGAATTGATGGGGACTTTGGACTTAATCGACTTCCTGCCCACGAACGAGGAGCTGGCGAACGAGGCGGACCTGAACCGCCTGGGCTCGCAGAGCATCACCGACTTGGATGTGCCCAAGTTGTCGCACGAAACGGTACATAAGCTCGAGCACTTCGGCCACCAGGACGTCAGCTATCAGAACGGCGACAAACAGGCGCAAACGGTCGGCTTTCCGCACGACGGCGATGGGGACGAGGACGACCTCTTCCGCGTCGATTTCGACGGCGACGGTGGCAGCCGTGGCGGCAAAGCCTTGGCTGCGACGGCACCTGTAAAGATGCAAACGGGGGCTGCTCAGCCGCCTCACTCCACTGCTGCTGCCATTCCGACGGCTGCTGCGTCTGCGATCGATGCCCAACCAGCGTCGGGCAGCCGGCCGGCGGCGACCGCTGCCGACGA
Organism: Poteriospumella lacustris; assembly: GCA_008000375.1. NCBI lineage: Eukaryota > Chrysophyceae > Chromulinales > Dinobryaceae > Poteriospumella > Poteriospumella lacustris. Next base: position 9,954 of record SMOI01000441.1, on the reverse strand, counting down.
GGAGGAGGAAGAGGAGGAGGAGCTACTGGTGGTGCCCTCGTCGCAGCGGCTCAAAGCGGCCGTCGCAAAGGCGCCAGAGGTGGAGCAAACGCCGGCGGAGTTCGCGTCCGCTGCGTCCTCTCCCACGAAGCCGCTCGCGTCGGCCGGCGCGACTCCGCCGCAGTCGGTGCAGAAGGAGAAGAGCCGCGACGACACGCTGCCCGGCAAGCTGCAGAAGAAAGTGTCGGAGGCGCGCCTGCTGCAGACGGCCGCCGCGGACGCAGTGACCGACGACGAGCTGCAGCCGCCGACCCGCGAGGAGGAGGAGGAGATGATGACGGACATCGAGGAGCTGCTGCTGCGGCGCGACCGCTCCGCCCATCTGGCGGCGCCTGCTGGCGCTTTGGGCGGCGCGGTCGCAGCGGACGACGCCGAGGAGGAGGCGGACGAGTTCGAAATCGCCGTCGACGACGCGAGGACCCGGCGGGGGCGCCACCTGCGGCCGGCGGCGGAGTCGCCCGGCGGTGACGGTGACGACCGCGCAGAGGACGGCGCGTTCGCAGACGACGACGCCAGGCCAACGCTCGCGCCCAAGCAGCACGGCGGCCAGGAGCCGCAGCCGGCGGGCGACAGCGACGCTCGGCAGCGCGCGCGCAAGTCGAAGCTGCTCGTGTCGCAGGAGCGCGGCGAGGACGGCGCGGCGGACCCGTCGAAGAGGGAGCGGCCGTACCAGCACCCGATGAGCCAGGGGCGCTTCGTCGTGGGCAGTCGCACGCTGACGATGGCGGAGGCGAAGCTGTACGGCCTCGTGGACGCCGAGGGCCGCCTCGTCGCTGTGTCCTCCGCCGTCAACGCCGCCAGCGCCGCCGCGCCGAAGGTGCCGCTGAAGCGGCTGTCGGACATGGCGCGCCCCCGGTCGCCAGCCGCGGCGCCGTCCCCCGAGGAGGACGGATACACCTTCCAGCCGCAGCGCTCCGCCAGCGCGCTGAAGGCGATGAAGAACCCGAAGCTGGGCTACGACTTCGTCGACCGGCTGCAGAGCGGCGGCGGCTTCCTGCAGCGCCTCGACAAGGACAACCACAAGAAGATCGCCGGCGTGACGCTGAGCAAGGCGGAGCAGGCCGCGATGGAGGAGGACTACAACGCGCGCCTCGACAAGCTCACGTGCCCCAGCTGCGCCAAGGAGCAGTCCTTCGACGAGTTCCTCGAGCGGTCGCGGCTGTGTCGCCTGTGCGGCGTCAAGTACGTGAAGGCCCACGTGTCGTCGGGCCTGGGCTTCGTGAAGCAGAACGCGAAGCGAGAGGCCGACCGGCAGAAGAAGCTGCAGCAGCTCGAGCGCGAGATGTACGGCGACGTGGGCGTCACGAAGACCGTCGCGTCCAAGTCGCGGCCCGCCTCGGCGGCGACGGCGACGTTGCCGACGATCCCCGTTCGCGCCGTTCACAGCGCCGCCGCGCGCAAACTGTCGCCGTCCCCTGCCAACGCGCTCGCAAAGCCGCCGACGCCAGGCGACCAGAGCGGCGCGCCGCCGCCCTCCGAGGCGCAGCGGCCGCGGCCGCAGAACCGCTCGTCGGCGCAGCCTCAGCCGCCGGCGCAGCCGAAGCCCGCTGCAGCCGCCGCCAACGTGTCCACGCGCATGAGCAGCAACCAGAACGCGTCGGAGGCGGTCGACAAAATGCGCCAGCTGCACAACCGCCAGGCCGACGAGCTCAGTCGCGTGCTGACGCAGCTGACCGCTGCGGCGGCTCCGTCCGCAGAGGCCGCCGGTGCCGAGCAGCGAGCAGCGGCGTCCGGCGCGGCGACCGGGAAACAGCGCGACAGCAGCGTGGGCCGCAAGATGGACCGTCTGCTGCACCTGGACTGAGGCCGAGCCGCATGCGACGACCGCGACCCCAACGACCGCGGCGTTCTGCGCGAGGGCGGCGCGGGCCGCGGGCCGCGGGCCGCGGGCGAAGTCTGACTGCGACCGTGTCGCAGGGGCGCTTGGGCCGGCGTCGAGGTCCTGTGCAGACCGCTGAGACTAGCGCCGTGTCGACGCCCCGCGCGGCTTTGCGCGGCTCGGTGCGATGCGGAGACGCCGCGAGGCACTGGAACCGGCCGCCACCGGCCGCTGGCCGCTGCGGGGCGATCTGCAGTTCTCGGACGTCTCACTGGCGGCAGGCGGCGCGTGTCGCCTGGCGCCGCGCCTTTGTCCCGCTGTGCTGCTGGCAGGCGACGGCAGCTGTCAGCAGCGCCTCCCCCGTCAGCGCTGTAAACACGTAGAGTACACTGCAATGGCGCCAGCCCGCCTCTGTCGCCGCCCCCGCTGCGTCGAACAGCCACCTCTCGCTCCGACAGGCCGCTGCTCCCTGCAGCTGCTGACGCTCTCATCGCCTGTGCAGCTGTTCCGGTGGTGGCGCGGGCGGCGCGGTGCAGTCGCAGCGCCGGTCAGTGGCGGCTGCGGGTGTGCGTCGCCGCCGGCCGCAGTGCGGAGAGCCACAGTCGACCTCGAGCCATCGACACCGATCAGCGAGTCGTGCACTGTGCACCGCTCCGTTCAGGACGCCCAGGGTGGCGAGAGAAGCGTCCCCCGATCCTGAACGTCGAACCGGTCCTGACTGGTGGAAGACTGTGGAGCGAACGACGTTTCTGCGTTGGACTGCGAGGTGAGCGCTGAACTGCGGCGGGTGGGTCCGATCCTTTCGTACCGCCCGCCACACGGGGAAGTGGATGTACATCGCCGTTTCGGTCTCTTCCGGAGCAGCCTCCGTCGTTCATGCTTAACTTGGATGCAGCAAAGGGCTGGACGGGTGCAGTGTTCGTGAACTACATCGTGAGGTGGATTGGCGAGGTAAACCAGACGGAGGGGCCCCGTTTTCGGTGCGTTATCTTCCACTTCGCCCTCCTCTGGAGCCAACTCGTGATACCTCAACGGGAACTGCCCGGAATAACATTGTAACGTGTTCTATAATCATGCAATGACGGACTGGCTCCCAGTCGTGAGGCTGGAGTAAGGAGCGGAAGACGACGGTGTCCGGCGACCACGTTGTCGTCAGGCGATGAGAAAACCATCAATTACGTTAGAAAAAGGTAGAAAAACACGCTGACGTGTGCATCATGGATAGCTGAGTCAACGGCAATGAGAACAACAGCTTTTCACGAGAAGTCTCGTGAGCGACGATGCCTAAACCGAGGCAAATTCTCGGTGTCCAACATTTTTCGTGTCGTAGATCTGCCAGAACTTTCGTTGTATCCATCAGCGAACCGACCTTCGCATTTCCTTCGATGTCTCGCATGCTATACAATCGACTGCCATCATTTCCGGCAGGTTTCACAACAGACAGGCGATATAAAAGTGCGAAGAGATGACGAAAACGGAGAGTCCGACGGTGGGCCACCGCCGAACCCGCCGGAGGAGCACCGGCCAAGGCCACACGGTGTGCGCACCTCGTTCGCCACATTGTTGGTGCCGGTCTCGTAGCAGTCGAATGATCGAATGGCGGGTTGGCAGTCCGCGCAGCATCCCGTGTTCGCGAGTGAGTTGGAGCTCCATCAACGACGACGGTGGACGAGCCGCTCGCTGCGCCACCGTCGTTGGTCACGACCCCATCCACATCCCCACCGCCTCGCCGACCATCGTCGCGAACTTCGACTGCGTCGCTACCAATGCGCTTGGCGATGTGCTGCGGTGCCGCTGGTCCGTGGTCGATGAACGAGCGTGTGAGTGAGCGTTGTGAGTGGTACGCACGGTGGCCGATCGGCCGCGATGGCGCCACTGACGACTCGACGCCACCGCCCTGAGCCGTCGCCACCTGCGACGCTTCCTCTTGCGCCGGCTGCGCCGTTGCAGAAGCCACCACGGTGCCCTCCTCGATGTCGTCGATGGTCCCGGTGCCTCGACGGACCACAGCGTCGCCGACGTCGATGAGCCGACCGCCGCCAGTCCGCTGCCAGCGCCACTGAGCGATACGCTACTGCCGGTATCGTCATTGCACGACCATCGCCGCTGATGCTGTAGATCAGGAACGCGGCGCATGTTGCGGCGTCTCGTCCTCAATGTCGGCCGCTGTCGGTCGCTCAACGAAGCGAAGCTCCCCCGACGGACCCCGTCGCGATCTGCCGGTGCCAGCGTCGACGCCATCGCCGACCCGTGTGCTCACCGCCTCGTCGACCTTCGTCACGAACATTGCAAGTGTCATCGTGAGCGTGCTGGACGATGCGCTGCAGCGCATCCCGCGGAACACCAGCGCGGCTACGTCCACGACGATGAACGGGGTCGGTCGGTGCGACGACAGTGGCACTCCTCCGCCGAGCGCGCCAGCATCGAAACAACACCAGCTCGGTCGTTGATCGGGCTGTCGGAAAGTACCACGGATAATCACGGGAGTCCGGTGTGGCAGCGGTCACCGCCACGGCAGCTGGAACGCCGCGACTCGTCCGACCTGTTCCAACGAGCGAAAGTCGCGAGTGAGAGCCTGCTGCTGCCGATAGTGCTACCGTTGCCGCTGCCACGATGACGCTCAGGTCATGGCCAGCGCTGGGGCTGCGCGCGCAGACTGCACACACAGCGTGGACGACTGCAGCGTCGTTCAGCGAGAGGCCCCGCCGAGCTGCTCGTGCGCGGGAGGTTGCACCACCCAGTCTTCGCCACATACAGCGCGGGGCCGTTTTAGCTGCTGATGACACCGCGGCCGAAGCCTATAGCCACTGGCGCCGCCGAGTACCTCGACGGTGGACTTCGCCTGAGATCTGCTCACCCCAACGCCGTCGACTCGGTCAGTCGGAGCGTGCAGCTGCCCCTCTTCAAGATCACATCAAAGCGCTTCGAGACGAGGTGAGAGCAGCGTTCGTGTCGAATTCCACAGTCAATTCGTCAGGCAGAGAAGCCATTGCGCCGCTGTGCACCTCAGTTTCGAGGTTTCCCATGGTGCTCCGGTGCATGAAGCAGATGCGAAGCGAAGTCGCACATCATAAACTGTCAACAAGCAATGTTGTGACATTCTCAGCAGGCTGACAAGAACCTGTGGGCACCATGTTCTTCTCTGACCATCGAGTCGTAAGCGGTAAGATAAGTTCAGAGTCGTCAACGCCAACTTTCGACTGTGATGAAAAGCCCATGCCCTCCTGCAGCTCGCATCCACTCTCCGCTACGGCGAAAGTTGTAACGGCCGCTGTGCCCGGCGATGTCGGGGAGTCCGGCCGGGATCCCGGAACAGTCGTCGACTCTTTTGCGGGTCGCCCCAACGCGGGGAGACGTCGCCCTGGCCGCTTCGCATCGATGACCTCGCGACCGAAAGGACCCGCCCGGCGACATGGAGACTTCGCCTCGGCCGCTGAGCAGCGCCCTGTCTGTACAGTGAGTGTTTGCATATCTGTGATAGAAAGGTGCACGGAAAACTGCGGCGTCTCGATCGCTATCGTATTGCACACACCGACGCAATCCCCGTTCACCTCGACGGTCCACGCCGCCGCAACAGTAGATACAGCGGGCGCATTTATGGCCCTCGGAACCCAACCAATGTGTATCCCCAGTCGATATGAGTATTTTCTTTCGAGTGCGACCATTTTCCCTGCAACAACCGACGACTACGTCTCGACCGCCTCGATCACATTCCTCCGTCGACTTTCGCGCGGTCTCGGCGGCGATATGGTCGTCAGAGCGGCTGCGGCAGCTGCGACATCCTCTCCACTGTCAATCACATGAAGTGTGAACGCTGCAACTGCCATCGGCGGCCTCCACAACGCAGGGACGATGCCCGCCTCCCGCGCCTCCCATCGCAACGTGGCTCTTTGTCTCCATCTCTGACCCGCCGCTTCTGTCTGCCGCCTCTTCAGCTCTCCAACCATGTTCCTTATGTTCCTTGCCAGCCCATCCATTCAGTCGCGGCTGCGGCGAGCCTCACCCCTATCCTCTGTCGCGACGTCGCTGACACAGGAATGCTCTTCGGTCGCTCGTGTTGTCCCACAGCGTGACTCCTGGACCAGCAGGCCGCGCTTGCCCTCCGTCAACAGACGCTTGTGCACCATCCACACGTGCAGAACCAGCAGCATGTGCGTCGAGCGGAAGTCGTCACCAATGTGGGCGTCTACGAGGCCGAGGGAGAGGTCAGACAGACATCGACAGCAACGAAGCGGCGAGGAACGTACGGCGCTGCCAGTAGCCGTGCTCGATGTGGCGCTGGCACACGCTGAAGAGCGCGGTGCTGGCACCGAGCGTCGTCTTGCGGCCCACGCGCGTCATCCACGACTGCACCGAGTCCCAGAACTACACAGACGCATACACCACACCTGTCAGTCTCTCGCCCTGTCTGCGGTCTGGCGCCGGCACCTGCTGAGCGCCGAGTGCTGAGCGGTGGCGGCGGCCAGAGACTGGGCGGCGGAGCTTTCCAAGTCGGGAGGGCTGCGGGAGTAGCCGCGTGACAGCGACGTCGCGACAGCGGATAGGGGTGAGGCTCGCCGCAGCAGCAACTGCAGCCGTGACTGAATGGATGGGCTGGCAAGGAACATAAGGAACATGGTTGGAGAGCTGAAGAGGCGGCAGACAGAAGCGGCGGGTCAGAGATGGAGACAAAGAGCCACGTTGCGATGGGAGGCGCGGGAGGCGGGCATCGTCCCTGCGTTGTGGAGGCCGCCGATGGCAGTTGCAGCGTTCACACTTCATGTGATTGACAGTGGAGAGGATGTCGCAGCTGCCGCAGCCGCTCTGACGACCATATCGCCGCCGAGACCGCGCGAAAGTCGACGGAGGAATGTGATCGAGGCGGTCGAGACGTAGTCGTCGGTTGTTGCAGGGAAAATGGTCGCACTCGAAAGAAAATACTCATATCGACTGGGGATACACATTGGTTGGGTTCCGAGGGCCATAAATGCGCCCGCTGTATCTACTGTTGCGGCGGCGTGGACCGTCGAGGTGAACGGGGATTGCGTCGGTGTGTGCAATACGATAGCGATCGAGACGCCGCAGTTTTCCGTGCACCTTTCTATCACAGATATGCAAACACTCACTGTACAGACAGGGCGCTGCTCAGCGGCCGAGGCGAAGTCTCCATGTCGCCGGGCGGGTCCTTTCGGTCGCGAGGTCATCGATGCGAAGCGGCCAGGGCGACGTCTCCCCGCGTTGGGGCGACCCGCAAAAGAGTCGACGACTGTTCCGGGATCCCGGCCGGACTCCCCGACATCGCCGGGCACAGCGGCCGTTACAACTTTCGCCGCAGCGGTCACACCCGCTGCGCAGGTCTTGGGGCTCTGGGCCGTCTGGGGCCAGCCACCGGTTCAGCGTCTCGGCGCTGCAGCTCTCAGCGTATCTCCCGCGGCGAATCGAATGCGATGGGATGGCTCGACAGGAAGACTGTTTCGCGGAGGAACGGCTGGCGCAGAGATCATCCATTGCACAGACGTCGGCATTTATTATCGCGAGACTTTCCAAGTGCAATGGCAACGACATCGATGGCGTCGGTACTGACAGCGCCGGTTTCATCACTTCCGGTCCTGGAGTACCTCGTGCTGGACGCAAATGCAATCATCCACGGCCACGGCGCGGACTTCCAGAAAAAGGCCAAACATATCGTGACGATTCCGGAGGTGCTGGACGAGATCAAAGACGAGCACGCGCGCGAGTTGCTGGGCCGCCTGCCCTACACCATCGAGCTGCGGGAGCCGTCTGTGGAGTCGTGTCGAGCGGTGGCACAGTTCGCCTTGAAGAGCGGCGACTACAACGCGTTGAGCAAGCCGGACATCCGCCTCATCGCGCTGACGCACATGCTGCAGCAGCAGCAGCGGCAGCTGGTCGACGGCGGCGAAGTGGCCCCAACGACGCAAGAGACTGCGCCGGTGGCATCTGCCGTCGCTGTAGGTGCGAAGGGAGCGGCCGAGCTGCCGAGCGCCGCCGACATGAAGAAGTCGAACTGGTCGCGCGCGCTCTTTGCGGGCAAACTGTCGGCGCCGCCGGCCGCGCCAGTGGCGGCGACGTCGTCGTCGAGTGCAGCCGCTGCCGCTGTCGAGGACGTTACAGTCCCCGGCGACGACGATGCTGCGTCTCCTGACGCGGCCTCGACACCGCTGTTCGGTGAGGACGACTTCCCCGCGCTGGGCAGCGGCGGGTTCGGCGACTTCTCCGACGACGACGACGACTTCGTCGACGACTTCGAGCGACCGGTGGGCGCCGATGACGACGACGTCGGCGATGTCGACGATGTGGACGAGGAGGCGCTGCGGTACGAGGTGGAAGTGGATGGCGACGACGACGGGAGCGACGACGCAGAGGTCGACGAGCGGGACGAGGCGGCTGTGGCAGCGGACGAGGAGGCCGCGCCGGTGGCCATCGTCGCGACTGAGACGCCGCAGTCGGTGCCGTCGCCGGAGCGCGAGCCGGTGCACACGCACGACGTGGACTGCCCCTGCCGCGAGGTGTCGGCCGAGGAAATGGCCGAGTTCGATGCGCAGGCGACGATGGTGGGTGCTGCGGCGGTGGCGGCGGCGGCACCGAGCGAGGCGGGCGCGGGCGCTGGCGGGAAGAAGAAGAAGATGCGGCACAAGACGGCGCAGAAGCTGCTGGAGCGCGGCGAGCAGGACGCCGTCCCGGCGCACTTGCTGCAGAAGCTCGCGGCGCAGCCTCCTGCGTCGTCGTCCTCGGCGGCGGCGACCGCTGCGGGCGCCAGAGCCTCCGCGCCGCGGGTGCCGCAGAGCAAAGACGAGGCGGAGGACGACGGCGTCGGGTGGATCTCGGCCAGCAACGCCGACCAAGCCGAGCGCCTCACTCGTTGGAGGCTACCCCGGTCCGCTGCCACGGCGCCTGTCGCCGGTGCCGCGGACGGGGCGGTGGAGGCCGCGCCGGGCGCCGAGCAGACGAGCGTCGAGGACGCGGCGTCGGCCAGCGCGGCGACGTCGCTCCCGAGTCGCCGTGCGCCGCCGACGGTGTCGTGGGAGGGCGTGTCGGTGGTGTGCTGCACGTCGGACTTCTCGATGCAGAACGTGCTGGTGCAGCTGGGCCTGCGCGTCGTGTCGCCGAACGGGCAGAGCATCCGCGCGGTGCGGCGCTACGTGATGTACTGCAACGCGTGCTACCGCATCCACCGCAAGGAGAGCGACCTGACGCGGCTGTTCTGCGCGTACTGCGGCGCGAACCACCTGTCGCGCGTGAACTGCACCGTGCTGGACAGCGGCGAGGTGAAGCTGCACCTGAAGCGCAACTACGCGCTGTCGCAGAAGGGCACGAAGTACTCGCTGCCGGCGCCGGGCATGCAGCCGCGCTTCAAGGGCGAGCTGCTGCTGCGCGAGGACCAGCTGCTGTCGGGCATCTGGCGGCAGCGCGCGCTGCGCGTGAAGAAGGAAGTGGCGTCGGCCTTCGGCGAGGAGGTGGCGAGCGAGCTGGGCGTGCACGTGAACAAGGGCGCGAAGATCGTCTTCGGCCTGGGCAAGAAGAACAACCCCAACGCCATGAAGGGGCGCGAGCGGCGCGGCAAGAGTCGCACGACTACCCAGGCGAAGTAGACGCCGCGGTCGGTCGGTCGGTCGGATGGGAGGGTCGGGGCGCAGGGTGCGGCAGCGGGCTCAGCCCCCTCCCCGCTGTCTCTGTCTCTTTCTCTTTCTTTGTTTCTGTCTCTGTTGTGCCTGTCTCTGCAGTGCAGTGGCAGCTGTTGTAATTCACTCTCGTTGCTCTCGTTGCTCTCGTCGCTCTTCGGTGTCTTTTCTGTTCCTGTGAGCCGCTGCAGTGGCGGCGACTGTGTTGACTGGCGGCAGTCGGGTCGTACAGCCACTTCGGCCTCAGTCGCTCGGCGCTACAAGAGACAGCGGACCACACGCAGCGCTGACGACAGAGAAAGAGAATTACACCGATTCGTTACAACCGCCGTTCGGCACAGCACGGCACAGCACAGCTGCGACAGACAGAGACAGCGGGGAGGGGGCTGAGCCCGCTGCTGCACCCTGCGCCCCGACCCTCCCATCCGACCGACCGACCGACCGCGGCGTCTACTTCGCCTGGGTAGTCGTGCGACT
>SMOI01000439.1:0-23923 GCA_008000375.1 Poteriospumella lacustris | reverse complement strand
TCTATTTCAATATACTTTGCGATTTGATTAAAGTAATCATGTTCTTGATTGGATAGTGCGTTGTATGCCTCTTCGTGGAATTCTCCGCTTTCGAGTTTGTGTAATACAATTCCTTTAAACGCATCGCTTACCATTTTAGGACGAATTGGAACCAGATGTTTATTTTTTCGATAACGAATTTCTAGAATATTCGTATTCCGTAATTTCATAATATCAACAACATATTTACTTGTATCAGTTAATCCCCCACCCATTCGTTTACTCTTTTTCAACCCGGCGCCAATGTTTAAATCAATTCTTCCTACAGAAACTGATTCAACCATATTTTTAGCTTGTCCGATTTTCACCAAGTCATCATAACCTGTAGATGAGGTTTGATAGTCTATTAAATCTGTGTCACTGAATACAAGTTGATAATAACGCTTGTAAAATTGTCGTCTTCTTTCATGAGTAGTCAATAATCTTAAAAGCTTTTTACTTTCACTATTAATATCAAAAACTGGTGTAGAATTAATTGTATTTGTAATGCTTAGATCACCTAACACGCGATTTATTCGAATTGAATTCAAATCCATTTTCATCAAATTCTTAATTGTTGCTTGATAGAAATCTTTTAACTTAATCGATTGAGAAATTTCTTCGGGTACTTTATCCGGTAATTCACTACGAAAATCATAATCTTCGTATCTGTTTCTAGTTTTGTATTGAATGAAGTCATACAATTTTTTTATTTCTTTTCTTTTCTCATCGTTGGTTTTGCTATTCATTTCTGAAGCTGATATGGGTGTATATTTAGAAGGCATCGCCGCTGCGGTTGGTTGTGATTCTTGTTCTTCTTCATCGTCACTTATACCAAAATCAATATTACCAACATCTTCTTCTTCTTCATCGAGAGTTTCGATTACCTTTTCAATTTTCTTTTTGGATGGAAGTTTCACCGGGATATCAACCGGAGTTGATAAATCTGATATTGGTAGTTGAGGTGGAATTATAGAAGAAGGTTGAATAGGTACCGGATTAGGTGGGAGAACATCGTTATTCAATTGTTTTTGTGCATTTCTAAACTCAGTTTCCGGTAACATGATTTTATAAGCAATCTGCAAAATGTATTTTATAAGTTCCGCAAAGGTGACACTTGAAGGCAAAGATAGAAGCTGAGGTTTCACCATGGTTTTAAAGTTTAAGAACAAAATCTGTTTAATTTCATTAGTCATTGATGTATGGTTAATCAACTTATAGACAATGTTGTAATCTTTGAAGATGTCAAACAACATATCACTTAACTTACTGTCTCGTAAATCGTCGTTGTTGATTTCAACATCATCTTCTGTTACTGTAACAGGGGCCATTGACTGTAACAAATAATCTTTGGTATTCATCCTATTTTTTTTATTAAATTGATTTATTTTGTCAATTTCATCTTGTAATAGTTTTTTGAAATTCTCTAATCCTATCTCTGTACTCATCTAATATATATAAAGATATTTGTTTTACCTGGAAATTTAATTAACGATCTGCAAAATGTATTTTATAAGTTCAGAAAAGGTGACATTCAAAGGAAGTGATTTCAATTGAGGTACCATAGTTTCAAAATTTAAGAATAAAATCTGTTTAATGTCATTAGTCATTGATGTATGGTTAATCAACTTATCCACCATGTTGTAATCTTTGAAAATGTCAAGTAACATATCACTTAACTTGCTATCTAAATCTAAATCTGTACTCATCTAATAATACAAAAGATATTTTTAATCTTAGTATATATTAGATGACTGAAAAAAGAAGAATTATGCCCGTATTCATAAATAGATCTCATTACAAAATGGGAACAAACAGATACGAAATCGATTTAAACTTTGATGCTTCAAAGAATGATGCACAGATCGCCGTGAAATCCTGTTCCATATACAACAGTAGTTTTAACATTACATCATCCTTTGGTAACAACAGTTTTGAAATCACTTGGATTGATAACACAAAAGAAACGTTTTATATTCCGGATGGTTACTATGACTTTGATGGTTTAAACGATTTCTTACAATATTGCATGGTTTCCAAAGGATGGTATTTTATCGCAAACGAGAACAATACAAGCCCGGTAAAATCAATCTTTTTCTTAAGCTTTCAATCTAACGAAATAAGATATACCGCTGAGATCTCTGTATTCCCTGTTGAATCAAAAACTGGTTATTCGCCTGCTGGTTCATGGACCGCGAATAAAAAGTATCCCCAAATAAAGTTAAGTCCTGGATTGATGAAGATATTTGGATTTAGTACTCAACAAGTATTTCCTGTATCCAATGATGGTGGAACAGACCCAGAAAATTTAACATTTAGTTCTGATACATATCCAACGTTAAGTCCTGTATTTAGTTACGTGTTAGGTTGCAACTGGGTTCAAAATAGTTATAATGTTTTAAATCCAAATGCCTTCCATCAAATCGCGTTGTCGAAAAGCTTCGGTGAATTGATTATTGATTCACCCCCTGGAGAAAACTACATGAGTGTTTACCAAGCTAATTATAGCAAGCTAGTTATAACTTTATATGACCAAAATATGAACGGCTTTGTACCAGTAGACCCTGAAATCAGTTTGACACTCTTGATAAAATACATTGAATAATAATGTTTGCATATTTTAATATGAAAAAGAAAGACATCAAATCTGAAACAAAAGATGTATATACACCCCGTACAAAGTTTCAAGAACTAGTTAAAGATTTAAAGATTGATGAAACATTAACCTTGAAACACAAGAAGCAAACTAAGTTTAATAAATTTCTGAATTCAACACCACTATACGAAAACTATAATGGGATGTGTGATTTGTTAATCGTTCCAGAAACTCCACAAGGATATAAATATTTATTAGTATACGTTGACTTAGGTTCGAATTTGTTAGACTTTGAACCTATGAAAAACAAAGAGAGTAAAACGACTTTGAACAGTTTAAAAACGATCTTCTCAAGAAAATATGTTGACATGCCAAAGTTTAGTTTAAGTTCTGACGGCGGTACAGAGTTTAAGAAAGAGTTTCATCTATACTTTGAAAATCAAGGTATTCATCACAAGGTAAGTATGCCATATAGACATACTCAACAAGGTGTAGTAGAAGGAGCTAATGCACAAATCTCTCGTGTGTTACTTTCTTATTTAAACGACAGAGAAAGAGAAACACAGAAGAAACAAACCGATTGGACCCCTATATTACCACAGTTGAGAGAAACCTTAAATCGATACAGAGACAGAGGAGACTTAAAGAAGCTACGGGAGAAGCAAGCACATTTTAATCCTGACGAAGCGGGTGAACCTGAATATAACAAGGGTGATATGGTACATTACAAATTAAATAGGCCTTACAATGCGTTAAATCAACCTTTACCCGATGCTAAGTTTCGAAAAGGTGATATTGTATGGTCACCTACTACACACCGAATAGAGAAAGTAATTGTCATGGGAGATGCACCGTATTACCGTTACGTATTAAATGACATCGCGAATACATCATTTTCTGCGGATCAGTTAATGATGAGTCAAAATAAAGAGAAAACGTATTTAGTGAGAAAGCTACTTGATAAAAAGGTTGTTAAAAAGGTTACATATTATTTAGTTTGGTGGAAAGGGTATCTAAAGAAAGATAGCACTTGGGAAAAGGAATCTGATTTAATAGAAGATGGTTTTGAGGATGATATCAAAGCCTTCAAGAAAAGTTAACATTCATGTCCTGTTATATATTTATATTCACAATTACACTTTTTACACACATGGAAATATCGTTGTGAATTATACAATTTAATAAAGCCTGTTGATTTCGCTTCTGGTTTGGGAATTATATTTTTATTCAGTTTGACACAAAACTCTTTAGGTTGTGTTAACATATAACTGTCAGTGTGAATACGTGCGATTAAAGGTAATATATCATTCTTGATTGCATAATTCATCATGAACGTTCTTACTGACGCGGTAAGAAATAACTTTAATCTATAAAACCCTGCATATTTCGCTGGATTGGCATACGGGACATATTCGTGTTTGGCGTAATCTGGATTGAAACCTTTGTAGTAAACTTCATCTAAGTCAATGTCTGCTAATGCTTCGTGATCGTCGTTGTCTATTCTAATCTTACGGACTTCTGAAAAGCAACCCCACGAGCTGGATATTAACATTTTACAAAGCTGATTGTCTTTACTACATTGATCTTTAATCATCATCACGTTCTTTAACCATGGACCAAAGATATCTTTCATGTCAACGAAATCTTTTTCTGCATATAAGAAAGCGTTGTAATCATAGTCATCATCAACAGGTAACAATGTAAATGTTAACCCAAATAGTTCACGATATTTATAAAGTTCTCGTAACTGTCTCGATACATAATGATTTGAATACGTAAAGGAGAACACTTTTCTAAAATCTGTATTTGTATAATTAATTTTGACTCTGTAAATACCAAATCGTAATTTGTTAAAGTCTAACGTTTCTAAAACGTGTTTTTCTCCGCATTTTCTCGGTAAAACAATTCCGGGCATACAATTTGGATATTCAGAACTGAAATCGTATCCGTATAAGTTTGTAGGCTTTTCCTTCAAGTCTAAATCCATATAAAGTAATCCGCCGGTGTTACATTCATTTTCTATTATATACAGTTCATCCCTGCTAGGTTGTTGCATAATAGTTTCCAAATCGTATTTACAAGAAAAAGATTTCACCATGTTGACAATAGCGTTGTTCACAGTTGGATAATTCTTCATTTGGATACGATAACGTTTTCCATTTTCTGATTTGAATACTGGGGTAGCAATCTCTTCTGTCCAACGATTGTAATCATCTCTAAATGTAAACAAACCTTTAACAGATGGTTCATAACCACGATATAAACGTAGATTGATAATCTGATACTTCAAATAGGAATAGACTGTATCTATATCTTCTTCGTATACTTCGTCGTCGTCGTTACTGATATATGTAGCAAGGTTATTCACCGTGATAAAGTAAAAAAGAGGTGTAAACTTTCTTGGCATCTTATAATTACTATATATATTAATTTTTTAAGACTTTATTTTTTTATTTTTTATTTATTTTAGTGTTCTGGATCGTAATTTCAAAACTCGTAAACTTATCAAAGGTGTTTCTATCTGTCTTTTGAAAGCGGTTAAAATACTCTTCGTCATCTAACTCTAACGTCTCTAGATCTATTCCGGATTTCTTTACAGATAACCAATTGGAATTGGTACCAAAGAACGTTGACGGTCCACCAATACGGATAACAATGTTACGTGTATCATACTGTTTGGCAATGTCTTTATAGATTTCATTCATCTCTTTAAAAGACATAAACTTGTTTTGATCCATCTGGAAGACATATTGCTCAGCATAATCTTTTCCCTTCTTGTCTCGTAACGTTTTAAACGAAATGGATGAGTTCTTTTTAGTTGGCTTGACCATATTAATATAGTATATATATTTATTTTTAAATCTTAATATTTTAATAATTTTTAAATTAATTATTTAAATTAATTAATCGTCGTCTTCATCATCGTCGTCGTCCTCGTCGTCGTCTTCCTCATCTGCTTGTATTTTTAATATTGTATCAAAATCTTTTAAATGGGTAGATACAAAATCAAACTCTCCATATCTAGTCATTCGCCCCTTATGTAATTTACATTGTGGATTATATTCATCTGGATCCTGATTGTATAATGGGTTGTAATGTTTTGTATTTTTTTGTTCACATGAGTATTCTCCAAATCTTTTTGCAATGTTGTTTATAGATGTAAAGACATTCTTTGAGATAACCTTATGACATTCATCTAATAATAAATATGTGTTTGTTTTTACAAGGTTTTTCAAAGTCTCATTTTCCTCTTCCAATTTTTCATTCACGGCATACGCTTCTTTCAATTCCTTTCTCAATTTCTTAATTGTGATCTCTTGTTTTTTTTGCACGTCCATTAATATAGTATATATATTTATTTTTAAATCTTAATATTTTAATAATTTAAAAATTGAAATAAGTTAGTTAGGGATGACACGTTTGATTTCCTTTATAACAGTACTCTCATACAATTCTCGATTACATTTATGTACTTTCTTTGGGCACTTTGTTCTGTTCTCATGGTAGTCAATAATTGCCCGTACAATATGGGGTTCTAATTGTAAATGTTCGGCAAGGTCATTAATGGTCTTAAATTTGATCGGTTCTTCACCAGAAGGTAAATATTCGTATTTATCTCTCATATAATATTAGAATATATATTTATTTTTTTAAAATAAAAATTTAAATAAATGTTAAAGTATTTATTTACGCTTGTTTAGAAATTTTGATTTGGTAAAGATCTCTTTTGTATCATAGGCAGCATCATCATTTAAGAACGCTATTTTCTTTGCCATCTTCTGAGTGGAAAGAACTTCAACCTTTGGTTTGATTTCCTCCTCCTCCTCTTCTTCTTCGTATTCCTCTTCATCCTCCTCTTCTTCAGTTTCACCCTCATCATCTTCTTCTTCAGGTTCAACTTTATCATTCACAGGAACATAATTCTTTTCCATTTGCTTCATGTCAGTCTTTAAGCTTTCGTTTTCTTTTTGGAGTTTAGCAATTAGCTTTTTCAATTCTTTGACTTCATCTGATTGAGATGCAGATTTAGCATCAACAAAATCACTTTCAATGTCAGAAGAACCTTCATTCTCTTCATCTAATTTGAAATGTTTAGCTAACAGTTTAAAGTCAAATAGTTTTACATTTCCCGTTTTCTTGTGATCATTTTTAACACCTGGAACGTTTAACAACGCTAACTTTTGACCAAATTGAATTGCAGATACTTCATATTTAACATTGTTGGTCGTTGTCCAATGTTGAAAAGCGTTTAAACATTCTTTTGAATTGTATGTCAGTGTATCAGTCATATCCATGTTCTCAACAGTAAAATCGCGCAACCATTGTTTAATAGGGTTTTCATAAAGGTCACATACCAAGGTTTCGTATTCGGATACAGGTTTCGGTAACTTGTTAAACTTCTTTGGAACATCAACTTCCATCAAGTAATCGTAAAACGTTCGGATAGCGTTGTCATCGTCAATGTAATCAGATAACTTTGTAAAATACTCGGCATTGTTGACCAATTCATCGGATGAGTTAATCAACATAAAACGTCTGGATTCTTTGGACACTTTGATCGGCGTTTGTTTATTCGTCGTTCCCATACAACGATGGTAAGACTTACAAACTAAATGTGAACCACCTTTAATTTCGGTACATAACGTTTCTTCAGTAATGAGATTTTTAAACTCGGCCATGTTTCCATCAATCTTTTTGTATTCAATTTCATTAAACTCAATAAAGAACTTGTTGATCAAATGAGAATTGAATTGTAAAAACACATCTTTCTTAGGGTTCGACGTTTGTAAAAACTTCTCATGACCAATGACACGTTTAATAATAGTTGTTAATCTATTCTTACCCGCGCCTTCCTTTTCTGTGATTAAAATAGGAACAATACCTGGTTTGACTTCAGGGTATTGAACCATGTGAGCCAACCATTTAATAAAATAGTCAGTATGTTCTTCGTTATGATTACACATGATTTTAATATGGTTCAAAAAGCTTTTCAATCCTTTTTTACTTGGGGTGTATTCTTCAATTTGTGCGGCATAAAAAGGTACCCACGTATTGAAAACGGTTTTGTCTTTAGTCCCTTGGGGATAACAATCCAACTTTTCAAAAACGTTTTTGTCTGAAATAGACTTTAACCAAGCATCAATGAAGATTTCACGCTTGATTTCACCGTTCTTAACTGTATTGAAATGAATATGTTCGTAGGCGGTACGGATATCTGAACGTGTTTTCAATAAAATCGATTCTTTGTCTCGGATAACAAAGGCGGCGGATTGTGTAATCTTAAAATGGTTCTTTTCAAAGGTCTTAGCAACGTCTTCGTATTTCACCATCATGTTATCCACAGAAGGGGTAAAGTTATCCGGCATATTGATCGGGGATTCGTGCGGTTTGTACGTAAGCTTTAAATTTAAGCCTTCAAACTTGGTATTGACAACGCTTTCTAAATGTCTAAGTAAATTGTCATCTGTATAATAATCTCCGTAGATTTCACAACCATCAAACATAAGCGCACCGATTTCAATGTTCATTTTGTTCATTTCTTTGACGATAGTTTGTAAAATCATGTTTTCATAATAACACAAGATAAGGTTAATGGCTGATCCTTCAAAGTTGTAATCTTTCTTAGGGTTTACGTCTTTGACAATGTCTTTGTAACATTTCTTAATCGTGACCGCTTGTTGGATAGATTTCAATTGGACATCATACTCGGTAAAGTCTTTAATCTTTTTAAACTGTTTGCTTAACGTCTCAGAATAAGTTGCAATTAAGAACGCATGTTTACCCTCTTCACGCGAAGGAAATTGTTTCAAAATCTCATCTCTGTTCTCGATGTAGTTCGTTAACTTGTCACAAGGGATTTCATGCTTGTCGCAAACATATTTTAAAATGGTAGGGTGGCAATTGCAAATATCAACATCGGTAGTAACTCCATCAAATAAAAACGCACGAACCTCTCGCATCATGGATTGGATACCATTCGCGACGACAAACATTCGACCTTTACCTTGATTGTTTTCTGTTTGTGACCAACATTTGTTGCTTCCACTAAATTTATACAATCGAGACATTTCGCCGTTAGCTTTAATCATTGTTTGGCAAAAGTTACGCATCAGTTCATAATTTGTTTTAATATCGTCCATGTTCACTTTTACCTTACGTTGTTCGATAATGTTCTTGTACTCTTTAATGGAAAGTGTAAGAAGGTAATGACATCTCTCTACTGGAACTCTCTCGACAAATTGCATATTAATATATGTTCAGACAAATATTTAAATTATTTTTTAAAAAAATAAAAAAATAAGAAATTGTATATGTTTTTTTGACCCCTAAAATTGATTAAATAAAGAAATAAACCGTTGGAAGAAAGGAAGAACGCGAAAATGGTAGGTTAAATGTTTTCGTTCAATTCTTACGTACAAAGAAAAGGTGAAGAGGTGAAGGGTGAAAAAAGTGGTAGGGATATTTTACAGGACTCAAAAAATTTTTGACTTTGGATTTCAAATTTTTGTTGAGACTTAGTTTACCCTTCACCCCTTCACCTCTTCACCTTGTAGAAGAAAAAGAAGAGAAGGAAAGTATTAATATGCAAGTGTACAGAAGAACACGAAAAGATGAAAGAGTAAAAGGCAAGGGTTCACCTATTGTGTTAAAGAAGAAAGTGTAAGTAAAAAAATTAATCAATCCTACCTTATTGGTGGTTTTTCTTTGTTAAGGGGCAAATGTAAATGTTTTAATACAAACTTACATACTTAAATAAAAAGTAAAATTAAAGCGATAATTTTCGGATCTAAGTTGATAATCAACAAAGTTTTCATGACTACCAATTGTTCAATGTTCATAGACATTAGAATGCCGGTTTTTTCTTGAATAGTTTTATAGAGAAGGTTAGATATAAAGTTTCTTACAAGAGTCTTCGAATTGCGGAAAACAAACTTACAAAAACCTTCCGTACGGTTCTCATGAAACCTTTTTTTAAGAGTTTATGATTAACATTGTAGGCAATCAACTTTTTCAGATTGTTTTCATCCTCTGACGTTAAACCGTTAAATTTCTTACTTAACGCGGATAAGACAATTGCTTCTTTGTTAATTTGTTCGGCTTCCTTTTTCTTCAGTAACGGTTTACTCTTGTCTTTACTTTTGGTTGTATCCTTGATTATCTTGACCGTAAGTTCACACAAAGCAAGTAACAATTCAGGATCCAACTTGTTTTCTGGTGTAATCTTTAGAGAATCCATTTGACTTACCAAATGTTCAATGATTACGAGTTCAGCATTTTCGATTGCGAGGTTGTGACGCAGTTTTAAAGTTAATTGAGACATCTATATATGGACAAGAAAAAAATATTATGTAAGCTTAATATAATATGTCAGATTTCGTAAAAGTTCATATTGATTCAAAGAAAATCAAGAAATTTATCAATGGTGGTAGTATCAAGGTGTTCCCTGGTAAGAAAATCATGGGTGGAATTCCTGTAAAGGTTGCCTTTAATGCAAGACAACACTACAAAAACTTTACTAACAAGCTTAATTCTGGCGGGGCTATGGTATTAAAGCCTGATCACTTACAAAGTATTGAGCAAATAGAAGACTCAGACGATGAACCTGAACAAGAAGATGATAGTCAATCTGTCGAAGGCGGTAACATACTTAAGCAAATGAAGAAACAGTATCAGAAAGCTGTTAAACAATCGAAAGGAATTGCTGAACAAGTTACAGATAAAGTAAAAGGAGTTCAAGGCGGCGCGATTAAGAACAAACAGATCAACAAAGGTTTAAAGCAAGCTGCTAAAATCACACAGAAAGCCCTTAAACAAGTTGTTAAAGTGGTAGGCAAAGAAGGAAAGCAAATTGTTAAGAATAACAAAGGCGCCCTTAAAGATTTAGCTAAGGACGTTATCAAAGCTGGCTTAGATAATGCTAACGGAGAAGGTGATTTTGACGACTTTAAAGACATCACCAAGAAAGCGGCTAACAATACTAAACACATTGTTATGAAGGAAAGTTTAGCACGTAACAAAATTATGAACGAAGATGACTACCGCTACGGACAGTTTAAGAATCCTGAGATACAGGAGAAAATAGAATTTGGTTCTGGCTTTGGTAGACGTTCTAATCCATATATAACAGGGGGATTTGACGTAAATAATACCATGATTAACCCCGCGATCATTCGTAGAACAAAAGGCGGGTCCATGAAACCAAATGGTGGATCAATGAAACGATTAGGCGGTAGTGTCTTGCAATTGTAAATTTCTTTTTTTAGTCTTATATTAAATGGAAAACTATTTTAATAGAAGAACGTCAGATGTAGAATTGAAAGAGATATGTAAAAAGTTGCACATACAATTACACGGTGTATTTATGAAAGACGAATTGCCCAAAACGTTAAAAAATGGTAACTACATAATGAACTTGGACAGTAGCGACGGTGGTGGTACACATTGGGTTTGCTTTCACAAAACAGGGCATGAACTAGCATACTTTGATTCATTCGGAACAGAACCACCTCAAGAAGCATATAAGATAATGACAAAAGGGAAGAAAACAATGGCATACTACAGTGACAAGATAGTACAGGATGTCAAGTCGAATATCTGCGGTTTTTATTGTATACTGTTTCTGTTGCATTTCAAAATGACAGATGGTAGTGTTCATGACAAGTTTGTACAATTCCACAATGTTTTTTACGACAACGGCAAGAGTGTAAACGATAGAATGGGTCAACGAAATGACGACATAGTTGTGAAAATCCTGTCAAAATTTTTCTATTGGCTAAGTTAATGAAGAAATTCCAAAATTCAACCATACACAGATACGGCAATGCAATCAAAAGCAACATACGAACAGAGAACAAGAAAACAATCATGCAATCCACGCAAAAACTAGGACGAATCATCCAATTTGACAACAAACCAATGTATAACCCGTTTTGTGATCCTGTTTTGCCTTGTACTCATATAGAGACTTGTCCAAATGATCATTTCCATCCTATAGAACCCATTGCAGAAGAGACAAACGAAGAAGATGAGACACTGGACCACGAAACAATTCATGTCGACGTGGAAATTGACGAACCTGAACCTTGGCAAGCCCCTTTTTGCCTCGCAATTGAAGATCCAAGCTTGACAGACATCTACAAAGACACAGAAGAGACATTTACTATGTCAAAAGACGAAATACAAACACCAAGTATTAAAAGATCTGGTATGGAGACATTGAGAATATACAAACGATCGACATCTGTCAAGTGGTGAGAAAAAAAATTTGGGCGTGGTTTTGGTCGAAAACCATACGGCGTGGTTTTTTTCGGGTGTGGTTTTATGGTAAACCCACAACTTTTTTTGGCGACACTACCTAAGTAGTGTTTCCGTGTGTCCCTACAAGATATGTCAGATGCTAGGAAAACTGAAACCCATTTCCCCCTGTCCCCCTTCGATCGAACATCGAACTCGATCGAATCGATCGATGAAGATCGAATGACTCTTTTGACAATTTTCAGATAACAATTACATTGTTTGACCCCTCCAACCTTCCCCAAGTCATTTTTTGGTCTTCTCAAGATGTCTGCCTCCGTTGCTTCTGGTGTTTCTGACCTCACGATGGACAGAGGAAACGTAGTTTTCAGCGAAACTGCGGTGAACCTGTGCCGTGATATTGTAGCCGTCGACTACAAGAAGAAAGATCTCAGCATGAAATTGAAGGATGAATTGATGAGAATCAACGTCATTCGCGCAGAGGACACCTATGAGTCTCTGCTCAAAGACAACGCCTTCATGACACCGTTCCGGACCTACCTTTCATCGTTTCTTTCCGATGATCCCAAGGCGTCCTTATATGGAATGGGCATCGTTTCCGATCATGACATGTTCCATAACATGGCCACTGATCGTGACATGAAGGCATTCCTCAAAGGGAAGAAGCTCGACAAAGGAAACTTGGAACAACTCATGTTGGCACTGGGTTCCAAGCGGAAGAACCTGTACGAGTGGTTTCGTCGCATGGCAAAGTCTGTTGTCTTCTGTATGCAGTTGCCCTTGACCCCTGACTCACCGACCCAGAAGAAGAAGTCCGATTCAGTTTCCAAGAAGCGTCGTATTACAAAAGAGGATGTCAAGAACGCGTCAGACAAGCAGCTCGAGGAGTCGAAGAAGAGAAAGCTCGATGACGAAGACGATGCCGATGCCGAACCGGAGTTCGTCGACAAGTGCACGGAAAAGACCAAGAAGAAGACAAGCTCTGACAAGTCAGTGACCTCTACCACGTCCAAGCGAACTGATTCATCTGGTATTTCGATTCACCAGAATGATATTGTCCAACTCCCGATTGACGATAATATTGCCAACTCAATCGTGGATCTATTCAAGACATCTTCTTCGTCAGAGGACGCAGAAACGAAGACTTACATTATCGAGGTGAACAATCAACATATTCGAATGGTCCTGACTAATAACAAACTGATCGTCGATAAGGATATTGAGATCCCTACGTGGTTTTGGTATAATGAAAACGATGACAAGAAGAATGAAGATGAAGATGAAGACGATGAAGAAGGCGAAGAGGAAGAAGGTGAGTATGAAGAAGAGGAAGAAGAAGAGCCGGTCAAGAAGCCTGTGAAGAAGACCAAGAAGATAATCGACGAAATGGACGAGGACGAAGACTAATTGTTTTTACATACCTTCTATTAAAACCTGTCTTGTCTTTGTTGTTTCCGCTCTGCCTATTAATCCCCCTTGCCATGGACTTATATATTTTCTTGACGTGAACCATGCCATGACTCTTGTTGTCTTTGCATCGAACACCTGCCATTAATCCCACACTTTCAACCGCTTTGTAATCGAGTTAAATCATCGTCTAGCGTGATCAAATTAGTTATTGCGTGATTAAATATTGTTGTCTTTGCCGTCTTCTTGCTAACAGGTGTGGAAAAAATCACGTAAAAAACCATCAAGACAACAAAGACCCTTACTTATAGGTGTGCGAGGGAGTGAGTCAAATAAAAAACAAAGCTTACTAAGTCAACAGAAGTTGAGGTGATGGGGAAACAAAGCATACTAAGTCAACAGAAGTTGAGGTGATGGGGAAAACAGTCTTACTAAGTGGCCTGATGGGCTCTCGTGTAAAGAGAATGATAGGTAAGTCAAAGCTTATCGAATGCTCGGCATTGGATAATAGCCCTTGAAATGGGGATCACTTGGATACTCGCGGATCTCACTCTTTGAGATAAAGAGATGTGGATGAATGCCATCCTCCATTTTCGAGTGAAGATAGTCGTAGTTGAACAAGGGTCTTTTTGCACCGAACAACGTTTGACGAATGACATAAAACTTGACGACACTCTTCATAAAGTACTCAAACAAGTTAGGCGACATATCATGAACAAGAAGGTGATTCATAATATCGCGATGAACATCTCTGAACATCAGGCGCAACGTATCTTCTTCGTGACATAAAAGGCTGTCACATACCTCCTGATAATGATGAACAGGCATGGTGAAGACCAAACCCATGAATCTCTCGCTGACTTCTTCACACATCACGAGGTAATGAGTGATGAAGAGGTTGTGACTCACCAAATTTGTTTCACACAGTTCCTTCAACTTGCGAACTTTAGCAGAGGTCTTCGAATAGTTACTTGGATCAATGGTCCCGTTTTCTGTTGGATCTGGTTTGGACCTTCTTGCTTGGACTGGTTCGACTTTGGTCGGAGTAATATCACTCACATCAACGTCCATCTTGGAATAAATAATATTGATGTGAGTTCGCTCTCTATCAATCGATTGATCGACCGCGGATCGACCGCAACCACACTGAGAAAAAATCCCGGAAAACTGAGAGAATTTTTTTTGTGTAATTGTATTATAATATGATTGTACTGAAATACTCAAATTTGCATAAACTCAAACCCGCTGTATCAACACCTGAATTGAAGGTCGAATTACGCCCTGATATTCCTTCTATATTGTTTGAGAACAAGAAAATACCTAAGGGTGTTATGCTAGATCCCACCAAAGAGATGGATCGCATGGTAGACATTGAAGAGATAGATTTTATCAATGATGTGAAAGAAATGTTATCTAATATCAAGTTTAAAGAGAACAAACGTATTAAAAAAAAGTCGACCAAAATATCTTTAGATGATGAATAAATAGAATTAATATATTTACATTTATTTTTTTTGTTAACATATATTAATATGTCATTAAACGAACAGCAAGGTTACATTTACGAACGCGATAACATTAAACAGACGAATGAACACATCACGCAAGGTGTTTCTTATACCACTATCCATGATAGTAATTTAGGTAACTACCAGAACGGTAATATTACCTTTGATGGAAGAACACTTGGGTCATCCGTGAATGGTGTAAATCGTATGTTTGAATTGAACCAGTCTTACCTTACTATTCCTTTTGGTTGTATCGTGAAATTAGAGAATAACAATACTAGCTTTGGAACTAAATCAGGCGCTGATTATATTTTTGATGATAGAGCTATTGAAGCGATTTCTGTAAAGAATTTCCATCATCTCTTTCACAATATTAAAGCCACCTTAGGCGCGAAAGCGTGTTTAAATGGTACTGATAATATCAATATCTTCTTAAGTGAGAAACTAAAGAGTTTACCCACTGAGAAACTGAGATTGATCTCTGATTTTGTTGGTTTAACATTTGATGATTCTCAATCTTACGACGCGGATTATGAACATATGCCTGTCCTCGAGAAGAATAATAGAACGATTTCGACAGGTTCAGATATTCGTGAAACATCCATTAACAAAGGTCATCTTGAGAGAATGCAAAAGAGTAACAGAAATTTCATTGACAAAACCAAAGGTTTATATAAAATGTATTCCAGTTCTACCATTCAATCTTCTCACGAGTCAGGTTTAATTGGTATTTACGACGGTAATGGTAACCCAGTAATCAATAAGACGTCTACACAACGCATTTCAACGTTGGTTTTCCAATATCTTGTGCATGTCCCATTGTGTTTACTCGGTGAGTTTTTTGCCGCGTATCCTTCGACAGTGACTTTACCTACAATGACGTTTACGTTTAACACTAACTTGTCACGTGCTAATTCTTGGGCAGTGGAATATTCTGCTTATGATGCCACGACAGGCCTTTACAATGAAGAATTGGTTTTAAGCAATGCTGCTATTGGAAACACGTGCCCATTCATGGTTTCACAAATGTTTAATCCAGACATCGCCGATGATTTGACATCGCCCGTTGTGGGTGTTACACAAGCGGCCGATAGTTCAGTAACTGTAACGTCAACATCTACGTATTTGTCTCAAAAGCTTCGTGGTATTCCTGTGTATGCTAGCGGTGGTGCGGTAAAACCAAAATTGATTGTTACCCCCTATATTGGGTATTACACACCTGCATCTCTTCCAGGTTCATTACTAAATGTTAACAATTTGTTACATCCTATCATGTCCTGTCAGCTTCGATTGTGTTCAGTTACTTATAGCCCCGTCATCATGCAAAGTATCATGAACCACCCCGAAAAAATGATTTTGTATAACCAATTTAACTGTGATACTAGTTTATCGGAGAGACCAGGAGGATCTCACTGTGACACTACATTGGTTTTGTCGAATGCGAGATTAAGAAAGCTGTATATTGTTCCTCACTTTTCCGAGAATGGTAAAATCACCGCTGTGGCACCTAGAAATAGTTTGGTTTCTTCTTGCCCGAATACAACGTCATTCTGTCGTTTGTCAAATGTAAACATTTACTTGGGATCTGTCAAGATCTTAGAAAATGCACATTCCACCTTGGAAGACCACTTTTTGCATTCACATTTTATTAGTCAAGCAATGTATAATGGTAACGCTTTCAGTTCTGATATTATGAGCGGCATTACCACTATGTCAGATTGGCGTTCGTGTTACAACTCTTATGTGTTTGACTTACAGAAAGCGAGGAGTACAGAAGAAGATGATCAAGCGCCGTCTATCAGAATCGAATTCGATATAAATATGTCTAGCAGTATCAAATATAACTTTTTTATCCTAGTTGAATATCAATCCGCAGCGACGGTGGACCGATTTTCCGGCAAATTCGCGGGTTCTGATACAATTTAAACTTTTGTGAGGGGTCCGATCACTTCCAATTGGGAGTCCGAGCACTTCCAGTTTTTGGGTGTCCGAGCACTTCCAGTGTCGATTTTTTCAATTTATCATTAGTTTTTTATATATTAATGTCTGTAACAATATTAATATGTCATCAAAAAAGGGAGGAAAGATTAAAGTTAAATCTATAAAAGAAATGAACCGTGAATTGAAAAACATAGGTCGAAAGATAGATAAAGGGTTTGTTGAAGGGATGGCGGAAATGGGAAAGTTAAATCCTATTAGTCAAATGATCAAAGACAAGAAGACGAGAAACTTAATGATGCAAAGCGGAGATTTAACAAATGATTATTTGTTACCCGCAACAGTATCGACATTTAAGCCTATTGGCGAAGCATTCGCGACGATGTTCTTAGGCCCCGCGGGCAATCTTGGTTATAACCAGATCATGAAATACGGCTTACAACCAGTGAATCCAGAGAAACGTCAGAAAAGTAAAATGCTTGGTGATGTTGCGGAATTAGCGGGAAATGTTGCCGCTGATAAAGTGGGTGGATCTGTGAAAGGCAACGGTTGGATTCATCACGTAAAGACTTATGCGGCGAAGAATAAAATGAAATACAAGGATGCGATGAAATGCCCTAAGTGTAAAGCGGCGTATAAAGGTAAGACAGGTGGATCGACAAAAACAATTGACGATATACCTCCAGACACAAGCGGGGTCATCGCGTCATTTTTATCTGAAGATGATGCATATCCAACAATACTATCGAATGTTTTACCAGAAAGCGATGCCAGTAACGAAATCTTAAGAAAAAAAGCAAAGCAAAAGTTTTCTAAAGACGTTTCAATTCACGAAGATAAGAACTTTTATTTATATAAGTATAGAAATGACATGTTCGACGAAAACATTGACATGGGAAATAGAGTTGTCGCAATGCATTATTTGGTGTATTACATCCGGGATGATATGGAAGAAAGAGAAGATGAAGGTTATCCACATGTAGATGATGAACAGGATCGTGTTTTCCTTTCTAAACTTAGAGGATTCATAAATAAATATTTTGACGCAGTAGAGGCAATTGATCACAATCGCAAATTAACTATTTGGCAAAGGCATATTAAACCACGTATTCCTTTTCTTAATACCATACTCAACAGAAATTCCAGATTAAATATTGAATTAAATAGAGATAATCCGTAATTAATTAAAAAATTATTTTCTCTCAAACATATTATAATATGAGTGAGTTGTTTCTATTTAAAAAAGTACACATTGTTATCCGGGAAGAATTCTTCAGTGACAATGATCTGAGTACTATACAAGAAGCTAAACGACGTAGTGACATCATTCTGTTGTTTTTACAAAACACTTGTCCCATGTTGTATTATTTCGAAGCGAAAGAACACATAAAGAATTGTCGTATATTTGAATATTACAATGTACCGCCGAAGTATTTAACAGAGACGGTAAAATTCATTGAGAGTAATGACGATTTAAGAAAATATGTAGAGGTTACAATTCGTTATTAAATTTTTTATTTTATTTTATTTTATTTTATTTTTATCTTTTCATATTTTAATATGGAAAAAAAAGATTATACTGACACATTAAAATACTTATCAAATAAGGTTCATAATTTGATTGTGGAAATTGACGTTTATTCTGCTGGTTTTCCAATAGACGATTATTATCATGAGTTGACAATATATAATTTGTTAAAGCATTTTGAGACTGATGATAATATCATTGATAAATGCAAAGATCTAATTTCAACAATGAATATTATCGCTAATTTAAAAGGTGAATGTAGTGACGCAATGCAAAATGAATTTTGTTTTTACATTTCGACAATGATAAAGAAGGGTGGTTGTGGTATAATATACATAAGACACCAACATATAAGGTTTGACGATTTTAAAACTGTTTATGATTGTGATATTGAAAGCATTTCAAAAGAGATCAATAAACAATTTAAAGAAAATGTAGATATACACAACGGTTGTTGGATTAAGGCTACTGCTTTACTTTATGATTTAGATTATCTTCGTGATAAAACAAGTGATTCATTGATAGATACATATAGCGACTGTTTAACAAAACATTTGTTTTTTTGCAATAATGCTGAAATGTATCAAGAGATTTTCAAAACTGAATATGTTCATTATAGTGTTTGGTTGAAAGACTATAATGGAGATAAAAGATTATATAATAAGTTTGTTAAGCATTAGTTAATTAGCTTTAATAGCTTTACTTGTTTAGGTGATATAAAAGATTTCAAATCTCTTATGTCTGTGTGTTTTCGTTTGTTTGGTGCGATCTTGTTGTCCGATAAAATAGATTCAATGGGACAATCCGGAAACCTATGTCGAACAAGAGCACAATAAAGATCTCTGTGTTCATATTTGTTCTTTATCCATTTTAATATTGCCGTGTTATCAAGTCCAAAATTTGACATCCTCATATAATTATCACGTATAGAGATTCTACTAATAGAATTGGTAAACCGGTCAACACATTCAACCCCGTCATTTACCTCCTTAATATTAAATTTAAATTTCTTACATAACGCGATTCGATCATAACGAATTAGATGTCTACGTAATATTTTAGTGTGTTCTAGCAACAAAACAAATAGTTGTTGTGTAGTGATATTTTTGTTCTTGGTATAGTTGAAGGATGAATTAACTGCCATTTTTGCAAGTAGTCTTGCTTTGCTTCTTCTTTTGTGATGGATGACATCGATGCCATTCTCAAATAGCTTCGCTGTTAATGCTTCGACAATATCGTTGTAAGATAAAAATTTACAAATTTCACCCGCTACACCAAAAGGAATATTATATTTCATTAATATAATATAAGATAAAATTTTTAATTCTTTAATTAAATAAATTATTTTCTACCAAACCAATATTCAAACCAACTTTGTTTTCGCCTTTCTGGTTCATGATACTCTTTTAAATCACCTAAATGTTTGTATGACCTATCAATATTAGTTTTCATTTTGGGCAAAATGACATTAAAAAAATCATCATCATGATTACCAACCAGTTTCATAATTTTGTTAAAATCTTCTTGTGCATTATCCAACCTTTGTTTAGAAATTAAATATTCATTTTTGTCCCATTCACCAAGCTTACATTTATTGATAAGTCTACCAATGCCATCCATACATACATTAAATTCGTCAACATAACGATTCAATAAGCAATACGAAGCCCGACTCTCAACATTTTTTAAGACCACCTCATGTAGGTCATCATTCATGTTTTTAAGATCGATCAAAGTTTTATCTGAAGGATTCCAATTGATTAAATGGGCTATTCTCATAATTTCATCAAAGTCTGATTTTAAACTGTTTATGCCTGATTTAAACAATTGATATGTGTTTTCATCAAATTCATCCCATGTTTTTATCTCTCTCCGTTTTGCAAGCGTTTTCATTTGTCCTTTTACATGTAACCGGTAATTGTCCCACCAACGATTCATTAAGTATTCTAAAATACGTTTCCCGTCATTATTCAAATCAAAGTCCACTTTTACATTCTCAGTTGTTATTGTCACACTCATATAATATTGTATAATATAAAAATTTTAAATTCTTTTTATTTAATTAAATTATTTAATTAAATTTAATAGGTAGGTTGACCCACACCGTTCCAATTATAAATATTTTGAATTTGTGTTTGGCTTAAAGCTTCTTTATATACACGTATCTCAGTCAATAAACCGGTTGGTATATTATTGCCTGAGCTATATGGAATTCGTCCCCCCTGTGAATTTATAGTAGAATTAAATGAGTTATTTCCATTTGTAGATGTGAACAATGTTGAAGCATTGACATATAATTTTGCTGCTGCATTGTGTGTGAAAACAATTGAGAAATGAACCCAGTTATTTAACATTGATGTATTTGGAACAAAACGGGCGCCGCTTGATGTTAAACCATAGCAAAAATAATTTGTTAGGATACCTGAACTGTTGTAGGTAAATTCCGGTAAAAGTAAATCGGTGTTAAATGTACTGCCTATTCGAAAAGGAAAACGCAAAGTAGTTGCGCCGTTATTTGACGTCAGTTTGAACCAAAAACAGATTGTTATATTTGAACCTGCGTTGAATGTTATACTTTGACCTGTAAAGTCTACGTAATTATTTGCATCACCTATGCTAAAGCTACCAATATTTGAGTTTGTTATTGTTGATGGCGCTTCATTTGATATAATACTTCCATTATACGGAAACCAAACTTTATTTTTATTTTCGCCAACCTTTTTTCCCTCTACATCAACTTCATCTTCAAGAATAGTTGAATAGAAACATAACGAACTTGGTAATGTAAAATTACTCAATGTATAAGTCTTTCTGTTAGATGATCGACATGTTTTAATGCTTGATATAGTATTCATTAAAATATGTAAGATAAAAATTTAAAAGCAATTGGTCACATTAGTAATAGCTGATACAAATGTTGCATTGTTCATTTGGATAAATACGTTTTGAATGATTAAATTCGCAGTGACTGATATATTAGCTAATCCGCCCATAGCAATTAAACTTACATTGCTACCATTTACATTCAACGAACTGATATAATTCTTATTGGTTGTTGTGTTGATGTAAAACGTGAATGAATAAATAGCGGTTTTGTTCGTTGGTAAATTGGTTATTAACAACGAGATATTTGTTGCGCTAGATGGTGAAATAGAAAATATATTTGAAGTTACTGTACTAAAGTTAATTGTTAAACTGTTAGTTGAAACTGTAGCGGTGGTGTATTTTTCAACAAACTTATTTGTGATTAATTCGTTGGAAAATTCATTTGTATTTGTAAAAGTATTCGCGGTTGAAAACTGTGGATAAGTCGACATTGCACTTTTAGTTTGGTAATTTGTATTTGCTGATGTTGTTGTTAAATAATTACTCATACCAGATTGAGTTTGATAAACTGTTCCTAAATTAGTGATTGCTGTATCAACGTAATTCGTATTTGCAACGACTAATGAATTATTTCCTTGGGTTACATTTGGTACTAAGGGACTAACTGAAAATGTTTTTGTTGACGATATAGTTTGATCAGAATTCAAAGTTGTCATAGTACTTAAGATTGCATCAATGGATGAATCATTATTTGTCAACGCTGTCGAAATTTCATTTAGTGTATCCAAAGTCTGAGGAACAACACCACCCATTAACGTTGAAAATCTATTGTCTATGTCCGTGATGTTTGCTTTGGTAAGTAGTTCATTGTTAATTGTAGTAATAGAAGAACCCAAATTGCCAAGTCTTACACCTAAGTTAGTATCATCCGATAATAGAATTTGATTGTGAAATTTCGCAGTCCCTTTAACGGTTAACGTATCAGATCCATTATCTCCTATGTTAGTATTTCCTTTAATCGTGATATTGCCGTTATCAGTTAACGATTGTGTTGTAATCGTGTTAAACGTTGCTACACCAGAAAAGGAAGGATTGTTTTTGTCCGCTTTGGTGTTTTCTAAACTTGTGATTTGTGTTGATATGTTCCCTATGGATGTATTCAAATTTCCAATGTTTGTTCCATGTAACGTTTGCGTCGTTTGAAGATTTGTAACATTGGTTTGTAAAGCGTTCGTTGATACTTGCAAGGTTGAAATGTTTCCTGTATTCGCTGACGTATTCGATTCATTCAAAATCATTCTATTCATAACTGTATTAGAAAAGTTGGGATCATTGTTAATAGCATTATTTATTTCAGTAATCGTATCTAATGCAGAAGATACATTTGGACCTAGTAAATTATCGATTTGATTTTTTACGAATAACGTCGTTGCCATACAATTACTATTAGGAATCACTGTTCCGTAAAATCTACAAGTCTGTTGTATTTCTAAATTTTCTGCATCAATCGTTCCATAATCATCTATAGAATTTGTAGTTGATTTATTTGCTATATTCATAGAACTCGCATTCATCACGTCTGATTGTAATACAGTCGCTTTGAATGTTTTACTGTTGAAAGGTTTTGGAATAGCTCCGTTGATTGTTCTGTTGATAAATTGTTGAGACATTAATATATATGTAGATTAATATTTCTGAAAATAAGGTTTGTTAAATTAGGCTTTCACATTAAAGTATAAACCGTTTTCAATTGTGTCGCGGTTCTTCTGTTCGAATTTGTAAATTTCATTTCGAATGTCATCAATAGACTTTTCGATCTTAACAGGCTTTTCATCAGACTTTAGTTTTATATATTTATGTTTCTTGATCTTGTACCTCTTTCGAAACATTTCGTAAGTGGCGTAACTAATAGCTCGGGGCGGCATTAATATAGTTAAGATATTTTTTTAATTAATTATTTAAATTAATTAATCGTCCTCATCCTCGTCGTCTTCTTCTTGTGGTTCTTTATCTGAATCTGAACCTGCATATCTATCATAATCTGAAACTGACTCTTCTTCTGAATCGGAATCGGTAGTTGGATAATCCACGTCGTCTGGATGATACTTTGGTTTATATAGTTTCATTTTCTTACTGTTATAACTCCCGTATCTTCTTGATATAAAATCCATAGATGTA
This sequence comes from Poteriospumella lacustris, assembly GCA_008000375.1. NCBI lineage: Eukaryota > Chrysophyceae > Chromulinales > Dinobryaceae > Poteriospumella > Poteriospumella lacustris. Next base: position 669 of record SMOI01000439.1, on the reverse strand, counting down.
TTTATTCTCCTTTCTAATAGTGCTCTGCATTCACTTAATATTAAATATCCATTCCTATGATTCATTTTATGCAATTTTATAATCTGTCGCTTTAATTTTTCATTAGAAGCTTTAGCCTTTTCCAATTCCTTTTGCAATTTCTGAATTGTAAGTTCTTGAGTTTGCGCGTCCATTAATATACTTTATATATTAATTTTTATATATTTTATTTATTTATTTTCTTTTATTTGCTTTTGGTTTAGTTTTATAATTGTCTTGGTGTACATCATAATTGTTTCCATAAGCTAGGAACAACTCTTGTCCGCCTCTAATATTCTTTGATGCTTTTATTGACAATCTTCTCATACCAGCATTCCACGAAAAGCTTACATTGTTATGTCTTGGGTTGTTGTTTATCAATGAACCTATGCTACGTTTACATGCACAATCTACATTTACATTGACTTGTGGATTAACAGCATACGGCGCGGTAAGATCTGTGTCTGTATACCTATTATTTATTTCTTCTGTACTTACTATTTCCCCATCGTAAGAACATATTCGATCGTTCTTTCTAAATACAATTTCATTTGGATCCCCTGCAACATAAACACCTTTACCACTGTTAGGTATACTTGAAGGTTTAACTATTAAATGTAAAGTGCTTTTTAAATGCGCAGGGCAATATTC
>SMOI01000438.1:0-23923 GCA_008000375.1 Poteriospumella lacustris | reverse complement strand
CGTCTCTGTGTGTGCGGGGCCATGCAGCGCCACGATGGCGTCGCTACGTACGTACCGCAGTCTACGTTCGTGTACCCAAATCCCTAATTTGCACAACCTTTCATCCCGTTTCAACGCCCCCCCCCCCCCGGCAATCAATCTGTATCTCCCCACCTCACAGTGCACGACCCTACACCTACTGTAGACCCACGGGTCACAACCCGATCCCACCTCCTCTCGGCGCATCGATAAATGGCAACGGTTTCTGTTATGTCACTGAACGAATTTAAAATGGCGAATGTTTACGTGGTGCCGCACTGGGCGAGACGGTGGGTTTACCCCCGCCCCCCCCCACACACACACACTGCGACGCTGCGGGTTGGCTCATCACATCTCCCCGTAGGAGCAGCACAACCACTGCACCAGTCAACGACGACCGGCCCCACGTGGCTTACGGGTCGTATACTATCGAACGGCCGCTTAATTCAAGAGCTGCAAGCCCAAGCCAATAGAACCGATGAGCATTTCACCGGCGATGAGCAACACGATGATCACTTCGATACGCGTCGATTTCTTGTTGTGCAGCACTTCCAAGAAGAAGCGCGTGTCGTCCTTGATGATCTGCAGCTTCATCGACAAGTCCTTGAACCGGTAATCGATCTCGAAATCCTTTCGCAAGGCTGTACACAAAAGGAAAGCCAGACACCAGACACCAAACAACAACATGCAACGCATTAGCCGCAGTCGCAGGCCACACACGCGAATCGATCAAACGTCGACGAAACGAACGTACCTTCCCAGGTGTAATGGTAATCCGCATTGTCCCACGCGGCATCAGTACCTTCAAACAACCCCATCTTTGACAAGACATTCGTGATGATGATGTTGTTCGAGGCGATCAACTGATGCAACGACTTCGTACTGTAGCCGACGATCTCACCCGTTTGATGAATGCGGTGGTTCATGTGAATGTAGTCCGACAACAGGGCATCCACCGTCGTGGAATAATAATCCAAGGCGACACTTTCGGCCATGATCGTCCCGACGATTTCGACGTTTTTGATGTCCAATTTTTGGATGTTCAAATGTTCCGCTTTGATGACCGACGGCTTCTCCAACGATTGGTGGACGATGACCTTGTAGTTCTCGGTCAATTGGGCATTGAAGGGAATGATTGGTTCTTGTAAAATACCAGGAGATACCAATCGTTGCAAGTGTTCTTGATGCATGGCCTCCGGAATGTTGAAGAAGACGACGGACCCGTATTGGAAGATGGAGATGTACTGGTTCAGTTCTTCACTCAACGTAATCGTCACCGATTTCGCTTGTTGGACACGACGACTTGATTTAGAACTGGAGAAATTGGGAATGGCACGAACATCAATGGATCGAGCGATGTAATAAGCTTTGATCAAGACGGAAACACCGGCAGAGGTCGCGGGAGTGAGACCCTTCGCAAGGTCTGTTTCCGTGAATGTGGTGGTTGTTCCATGGCTGGGCACAGACGACGACGAAGGAGTAGCATTGGAAGGGGCTGAAGAGTTATGACTGATGTTGATGTTGCTATTGCTGAAGGAGGACGAGGAAGACGGACTGTGAAGGTCGACGGCGGTGATGTGGCTGGTGTTGATGTTGCCGTTCTTCGACTGATTGTTGGAGAAGTACGCTCTTTGCGCATGGAACACCATAGTATTCTTGAAGAAAGTAGTACCGGTGGATGAGGGCAACGACGCTCCTCCAACGACCGCAACCGGCTGGCCGAATGCGGGACGTCGGGCCACCAGCTGCATCGGACGAAAACTGCGCATGATCCTGGTGACGTTCAGGGGATACTGTGGCGTATGAATGATGGATGCGGGTATTTGTTAAGTGTCCCGGGTCGTTGTTGGAAGGCCCATCGCAGCAGGCCAATGAAAGAACAACGTGTCAGTCAGGTGGCTTCCCAACGCAGCAGCGGCGGCGGCTCTCTCTGCGAACAGTCATCTGACGCTATGGTAGACGTCAAGTGGTGTTGGACGCTATTGTTGACGTCGGGGACACGACGACGATGTGGCATCGGCCACGAGTGTGGTGGGTCGAATGGTCCTTCATCATCAGCTTTGTCCATGTCCTTTGTTGTCCTTTGAAGCATCTTGCCAATCCATATGAAGGGGGCGAAGTCTTTATTTTTCATTCTGGTGGGAGAATCGTGAAGAACGAATGGAGAAGCGCATCGTCATCGTCGGTAAGTCACACGTGGTGTAGGTGGGGTGGGGGGAGACACCGAACATTGACCCTTTTGAATGTACAGGAGGTGGCATCCATGGTGTCAGCATTGCATATTATCTAGCAACGCGCTATCATGTGAAGTCGACAGTCATTGAGGCGACTTCGTTGGCAGCAGCGGCGTCAGGCAAGTCGGGTGGATTTTTGGCGCGCGGGTGGGGAGATGGCCCCACGTGCTCCCTGCACGAGATATCCTTTGATATGCATGCAGAGCTCGCTAAGGAGCTTTCGTTGGCTTCGTATCGCCAAATCACCACGTTGGAAGTCGATGGGAATCCTCGACGCCGCACGGCCAAAGCGACACCGAAGTCGATGGCCTCGTGGCTCAATGGCGACAACGTGAGCAGCTCGTTGATGGACAACGCCACTGCACAAGTGACATCATTGGAGTTGGTTACACGTATGTGGGAAGAAGCTCAACGGGTGGCCGGCTGTGAGCTGGTGTTAGGCCGTGCAGTGGGTCTGCCACGGACCCCATCGACCACTGATACAACGACCTTCGCCTCGGTCGCCACCGGAGTCCACGTCATGCTACCGGGTGAATCAGAACCAACGTTGATTCCCGCCGATGTAGTGATACTGGCCATGGGCCCCTGGTCAGCAGTTGCCGTGGAGGATTGGTGTGGTTTCCATCTGCCGATGGAGGGCATCAAGTCGACGTCGCTGGTCTTCCACCAGTTGCCACGGCTCGGTATTGAAGAGCCCTATGCATGTTTCTGTGCAGAAGATGCGGTGGAGCATTGTCATTTGGAAGTATATCCCCGTGGGAACGGAGATGTCTATGTCTGTGGCATTGGAGGCTCCGACCACGTGTCAGGTGATCGTTTGCGGTACCCGGCAGGCGACTGTGCATCGGCTGACGCGATTCATGCCAATCCATCGCGTGTACAAGCGGCTTATCGTGCATTGGCACGGCTTTCGAGTGAGTTTGCGGTCCGTTGTGTGGAAGACGTCGCCACAGGAACGGGAGGAGCTGTGACAGGTGCAGACGTGTTGCAGGCGTGTATGCGACCGTGTACCAGTGATGCGTTGCCGGTCATGGGGCTCGTTCCGGACACAACCAACGTCTACTTGTCTACCGGGCATAACTGTTGGGGAATCTTATGGGCTCCGGTGAGTGGATTGGCCATGAGTGAGCTGGTCATGGACGGGCGGGCTGCCTGTGTCGATCTGGCGCCGTTCGACCCCCGACGGCTGTTGCAACCGACGGCTCAACACGAAGCCGAACGAGTCGCTTGGCAACAGGCCCAGCAGTCCTCATCCAATAGCAGTGGTCCAGGACGAGGTCGCAAACGCGTCGATCAGGCGGTGGGGGAGCAGTGGTAAAGTGCAGCGTATCGCGACCACCCAGGCAGTCTCCTGCTCATTGTATGTAGCTCTTTCTTCCTCGTTCCGCTGTCTGTTCTTTGTACATTTGTAATACCATGCATTCACTGCACCGCCCTGTACTGCACTGTCCGCACTTTGTCTCTTTCCACTTCAGTCGATGATGGTCAACGTGCTGGTGCGACAAGTTCGCACAGCAAGGAAAGGTTCCGTGGGCGACAAAGGCCGACGAAGTCCAAGTGGAAGTGCTCGGCGCTCAGCATGGAAGTGCTCGGCGCTCAGCACGACGACGACGACGACGTTTTGTTTTCAGCGCGTCGAAGCAGCCACAGTCAATCAGTCAATCACTCAGTACTCAAATGCCAGGATTATCTTTATCACAAACAAAAGAAGGAACGTGCGTACTTCTCTTGTGAGTTACTATAGGTGACATTCTTTTGGTGTGAAGAGATTTGACTGAGAGTGAAAGAGCAGCGATTTGAAAGAGAACGACGGATAAACAAAGAGGAGATACCAGACCGAGTCTTTCATTTGCATTTTGTGCATCAGACTTATTCGTAATGGATGTCGAGAGAGATTACGAATCATATGTTGAGAATTATGGTTCCGACATAGATGCGCCCGTACAAGAGGAAAGACAACGACTGGTGGACCCGACTCCTCCTGGTCGAGGGCGTGAATCGACTGCTCTGTGTTCACAAGTCTTTTGCCAACAGATCACGGGGCCCTTTGCGGTATTGATCGGTGCAAAGCCTGATAAACAAGGTCGCCATTATCGCAAAATCCTGTTCGTGTGGTATTTCCCGCAGTTGCTCAGCGAGAGCAACCAAATCTTCAAAAAGCTGGCACGTGAAGAGACCGTCCTCGCCGCAACGTTGTCCAATCCCGATCCCAAGTACTTGTGCATGTCTTGTTTCCATAGTCCTGTTGATCGCGATCTCTTACGAGAAGCAGAGGAGGAGAATGACTACGACAGTGGCGTCGGAGGCGGTGGCGAACATCTGTTGAAGATCGTCGCCGCCAGTCCGACGTCGTTGGACTTGTGGCACATCGCCTATCGGTCCACCATTGCGACCGCCAGTATTCAAGCGAGTTTTACTATCTCGTTGACTCATCCTCCCACAGCGTTGTCGTGGTCGGAGGATGGGGTGTGTGTGTTTTCGGCGCAGCGCAGCAGGATCATGATCTGGGACGACCAGTTGGAGAAGATCGGCAGCGTCGACAGCCATTCAGATGGCCACAGCAACAGCAACAGCAACTCGACACGTGTGTTAAAGTTGGCGTATCTGTCGCGGCCCAAGGAAATGATCGTCGCCGTGTATGAGAACGGCCTGCTGCAAGGCTGGGCCCTGGAAGAAGGGGTCGTGTGCCTGTCGACGATGGTCTCGTCGGCGACGGGTCGGGATCAATCCAGTGGCTTGCCGTACTTACGTAACGATGCGTTGGTGGAGGCCCATGTGGCTACACCGTCGCTACGGTTTCCCGCCGCCGGCTCGACGGAGGCGAACGGGCGTCGACGGCCGCCCGGTGGCCACGTTGCGAAGACACGCGCCCCCAGACACGTGGGGCTTATTCTGCCCACGCGCCATCAGCGCCATGGTGCACAGGCCATCCCCGGAAGTGTTGGCATTGATGTTGAACCCGGGGAATCTGTCTTCGTGACAATTGTCGCCTGTTTTCAAAGCGGCCGCACGAAGAAACTGGAGGTACGTTGAGCGGTGCATCGTCGACGGCTGCGATGGTGGCGTTGACGATGGTTGCCGTGTGTCCAATAGGTGGAAATCCACCCTCCTGCCATCGCTATGGACATGGAGGTTGCCTCACGCGTTCGTGAAGTCGCAGCGGTCGATTTGGCGCGTGAGCTGCGGTACCGGCAGTCGAGTCTGCCCTCGGGAGGTACGTACGTCGGTGGATGGTGGGGGGGGGGGGCTTTGTGTTGTGTTGAGCTTACGGTTGTGTGTGTATTCATCTGTAGGCGAGGACATTGTGATGAAGAGAGAGCAGCCTGCGTGCGTCTTGTCGATCTCTCCGCTCGAGACGGCGGCTGCGACGGTGGGTGGAGGTGGTGCGACCACCACCGTCGGTTACGTCGCCCTCTTGAGCGACAGTTTGCTGGTGCTCAATCAGGTAAAAGTTCTTTGTCGTGAGCCGTGAGTGATCGATGCTGATGTGCGTGCGTGTGTTGTGGCTGTGTGCCATGTGGTAGAACCTGGTGGTGCTGGACCTCGTGGCGACGGGGTTCAAGGGCCTCGTCTCGTACGGCAGTGTGCACGTGCCTCCCCCTGTCCCCAACCACAACACCACTACCTCTACACCGCCACTGTTGGAGGCCATCGCAGTGAGTGCGTTGACCTCGATCGCGTACGCCATTCACTGCCCCTTGGCGTATCTCCTCTCACCCACACCGGCCGCGTCGGGGTCGTCGGCGTTGTCGGCGGCGAAGCGTGGTGTCGCCAGTGAGGATGGTCTCGCCCTCCTCGCCTCGCAGCTCTCTCTGGGTCCCAGCCTCAGTGCCAATGGACAAACGCGTGCCGCTGCAGTAGTCGCTGCCAAGCCTGTGGGGCCTGCTGCCACCGCCTCGCGGCCTCCACGTGGCCCGTCAATGAAGAAACTCACCACCACCACTGCTGCCACCACGGGCCCACTCGCTACCGCCACCTTGAGCATTGACCCGCTCGTCGCGATGGTCGAGCTGGACTTCTTCGCGGAACTGCCGGCGTCTCCGTCGCTGTCGCCACTACGCGACGACGATGACGACGACGATGCCGACGGCGACGACGGCGACGACGATCGACCCGCCGCGCAGACGACGCTCCGACGCAAATCTCTGTCGCTGCTCGCCTCACCGGACTCGTCGCATATCGCACAAATGACGAACACGCTACAGAAGCAACAGCAACAACAGCAGCTGGCTCGAACGCGGATGAAAGGCGACTGGGAGAAGCCATTGAAGGACGCGCAGGGCCGCCTCGTCAATCAACCGGTGACCTTTCACACGCGTATTAAGTCCTCGGGCTATGGTCAACAGCCCCAAGATCTGTTCACGAAGAAGATGTTGGCGCGGCAAAAGGAAAAAGACAAAGAAAAGAAGCTGCGGTCGACGTCGGCGCCCAGACTACGACCCGGTGGCGGCAGTGCCAGCGGTGCTGGCAGCGGTGGCAGTGGTCGGTTGCGTCTGTACCCGCTGCATTGCCAACCGATGCAAACACATCTGCCGATGTGGGATTATCCCGATCGTGGACCCTCCGCCGCTGCGAATGGTGGCGCTTCCACGATGGCGGCGACGTCGTCCTCGTCCTCGTCGTACGGCAGCAGCAGCGGTCACACGCACGCGGCAGGTCTGTCGCCGATCTTTCACATGGCCTTCTCCTCCGATGCGACGAAGCTCGCTCTAGCCACCGCCTCGTCGGTGGCCCTGTGTCTACGGTTGCCCCGTGCGACCACGTCCCAACGTGACGGTAAGCCAGTGTCTGCCTGCTCCCTCCTGCTGCTTCTCGGCTGAGTGCGTGCGTCGCTCATCGCTCGTGTGGTGTAGTGACGGCATTCATGGGCCACAATCACGCCTTGCACACGGTCGCCTTCTCGTACCACAAGCAGCCCGAATACCTCGTCTTGACCGCGAGCAAAGACGAAACCGCACGGCTCTGGAAGGCCACCCGCAGCGAACAAGCGTCGATCTTGTTCTCGCACCACCGCCACCAGCCGTCGACCGATGTCGCGATGCACATGACGATGAACATGTTGTCGGCAACGTCGGTGACCTCGACCGCCGCGACGTCGGTGTCCAACGCACGGAAACTGATGGCCACTGGTGGTAGAACCGCGGGTGGGGGTAGTGGCGGTGGTGGTAGCGATGGAGCAGGTGCGATGGCGACCGGAGGCGGAGAACGAAACCGCCCCTTTGGCAGCGACGTGAAGCACGCGCAGTTCTACTACCAGGACCGGTTCGTGCTGTTGGTACGTTGATGGTGATGTTGTGACAGCTGTGTTTGGGTGCTCTAATCGATGACTTTTCTGTTGCTGTTGGCCGGTTGTGCTATGTAGACGCACAAGAGTACGTTGGGCATGTACACGTACCACGCCGATGGCACCACACCCGGCGGTAGTGGTACGAGTCAAGCAACGATCACGTCGCGGCGGGGCACAGGCACCAGCACTGCGGCCGCCGCGCCATCGTCGTCGACGGTGGAACTGACCCGTTTCTTACACCACGGGTCGTATCGGCGGAAACATGCCTGGGAGCTGCCCACGTCGATCACCGCCCTCGCCGCCATGAACAGTGTGCAATCGCCGTTGATTCTCACGGCCTCGTCGGACAAGAGCATTCACGTGCTCGACGCCAACTGTGGGCGTATCCTGCGTAGCATTCCCCAGGCGCACGAGAAGGCCATCACTTGTCTCGCCATCTCGCAACCTTCCCCTCATGCACCGTTACCACGCGATGCACATCAAGTGTTCCTGTCCATGGCACCAGACAACGTCGTATGCTTGTGGGATTTGCGACAAGCGACGGCGGTCCTGCGGTATACCCAACACGTACACCGCCGAGAGGTGTTGCATGGGAACTTGTCGCCGTGTATGAAGTACTTTGGGACGGGGTCGGAAGACCGTACGGGCCGCCTGTTTGACATGGTTGCGGGCAAGGAATGCGCGGTGTTAACGGGCCATCGGGATGTCGTCACTTGCGTGGCGTTCAATCCGTTGTTTGCGCAGGTCGCGACGGCTTCGTACGATGGCACGGTACGGTTCTATGCGGATGCCGATTGTCCGTTGTACGTCAGTGGCGCATCGTAACGTTTTTGGAGCGAGACTGTGATGCGCGGATAGGCCGTGAGCGGCGACCCACCGTTGAGCAGTCGGCACTGCCTGCCGTATGGCTGTTGCTCCCGGCACCGATGGGTCACGACAGAAGGTGCTTCTCTTTGAATCAATGCAATCGTGAGAGTGTGCTGATCGGGACGTCAGCTGTCCACGTGGTCAACGCCATGTTGCAAATGGCTGTTTCGGCGCTAACGTTGCGTCTGCTGATTTGGCCCCGGTGGTCTGCGTTGCGATTGCCAGTCCTTCGCAGTATGTGAAGCCAAGCATTGTTCGATGGCTTGTTTGTGGGTGTGTTTTACGGGCTATGTGTGCTGCACGGTGGCGCCGTGTCTGTGGCTCAAAACAGCTCTGCGATCCGCATTTTTGATCGGGAAAATGCGGGAAAATGCGGGTAACGGTTGGTGCTATTGCGATCAACAGTGATGACTGACAGGCTATCAAAGCTAAATGTCTTAACATGTTATTTTCATTTAAGTTAACTATCGGTTCACTTATACTGCATAGAAAAATGCAATCCCTGTTATCTTGTGTAAGAGCAGCTTGGCCCGCCCAAGCTGACGAAGCTTCCCTGGATGATGAGTCTGACTTAGAAGAATCACGACAGGAAACAGAACATGACAAGACAGGACAAGACAAGACGAGACGAAGAACACTGAAAAGCGAATTTGAAACAAAGAAACACCAAGGACGTTTCTTGTCTTACCTTTGAATGGCCATAAGGTCAGAGCCAGATGGCTGTATCACCATGGCACAACCAGACGTTGCGACAGACCTGTTCGACAAGCACCTCCAGGTGGCAACGCACCAAGAGTTGAGGCCGACAAAGACTCCAACGGAGTTTACGCTATGTGAGTGAGACCAGAAAAGAAGGGATCATGTTCACAAAAGCAGATGCAAACCTTACAATCTTCGCTGCCGCGTCGCACCTGATCCACACCAACGGAAAGGGGCACACGGGCATGGTGGAAACGTAGTGATGGTCCGCGATACGAAGCAAAAGATACAAACGCGGAGTTCAACGGAGGCTGAGATAATCGCAGCAGAAGAGGCAGTCACATTTGTACCATTCATCAAACAAATTGCAGCAGAGATGTCCATACCCGTAGAATTGGAATTGACACAAGACAATAAATCAGCGATACACCTCATGCAACTAGGAGGACAGTTTCAACGACCAAAACACATGTTGAGTCGCATATCTTCCCTGAAACATATGTTGGGAGATGATTGAAGACATCGTGACAAACCCTTTGCCAGTGACGGACTTCAGAACACAAGAATGATGAAGAATGGGAGTCGAACAAACAATGATGTCGGATAGGATTCATTCAGGTATCTTGTCAGTTCATGTAGTTGCTCCCATGATTGTCTTTATCTGGGCAGCAAACATCTCCGTGCGCAACCCTTTGATGTACGTTGCGTTAAAGAGCGAGTGAACGAGTTCTGTTGAAGAAGCGCAATTTAGCGATGTGCTGAAGAAAAGGTCATATCTGTCTTCCTTCGGCGGCAGGTGATGATTTCGCCGAAGGCGATGTAAGGTTGAATAGGCAAGGGGCAGCATCCAAAGGCGCGTTGGTTTTCTGCGCCATTATTGTCTTTAAAAGCCTCAGGAAATTGTCAAAGCTCACTCGTTCCGCTATTCTACCTCCATCGATGTCACCATGGCGAAAGTTGTGAGCTGATGGCGACGAAAAATCTTTTTTAACGATGACCGGCTTTTCGAGGCATGCCTTCATATTGTCATATCTTCCCGATTAGATGCATAATGCATGCGTTCGGAAATATTCTGGAAGCAATTGCAAAGCATTCGTCAGCGAAAGCGGAGATAAAGAAGGCACCGGAAATAGTGACTTTCTTTCGTGCATCTCATATTCCTGCTGAGCTTATCAGAAATGCCGAAGCCCACTTTGGTGATATTCGAAAACATATTAGCGGATTGAAATCTAATAACGGTGCAAAAATGACATTGGTTCAACTTTGTATGTGAACAACATGATGACACTGAAGGTCGTAACTGAACATGAAGAAGTACTGCAGGGGTGACTTCACAAGCAGACGTCCTAGTTCCACCGGCGACAAACCAGTGTCATTAACCCAATGCAGCGACGTATTGCGCTCGTAGTGACGATACCCTGATTGCAAAGCTGTGGCGACGTTCTCAACAAGTTTCCATTCTTGCCAAACCGGATCGCGCGATTTGCATCGTCTTTTAACCAGCCCGTGCAACAATGTTGGAGGAGGGTGAACGAACGTGGTTGTCTCACTGAGGGCCGGTCTCGACCAACTAGAAACGCTCAAAGGTTCGGGTAGGAATCCGGAAATCGGAGGCCGGAATCTCGCAGTAAACAATCGTCGAAAGATTGGGTTGAAGATCGCGGTGGCTTTAATCGAATTCAAATTCAATTATAGCGTTTGGCTCGTATGGGGATAATGGGCGGGCTGTTGGCACTCGCTGAGGTTAGTGCAGATAACATCCGTGCAAATGCGGGAGAGAAGTCTAACCGCACCAGTGTAGAGCCAGCACAGGTTGACGAGGCCGCCATTATTCAAAGATTTGGCCGCCTGGGGCCCAAGAAAGCATCTGCCGATCCGCGTGCAGGTGCGATGACCTTTAACGAGATTAAAGCAATTACTACATATCTTCATATTCCAAATTATGGAAAAAAGAAAGAGTGGCTGTGTGGCGTCATTGCCAACCATTTGAGGCGGTAACAGCAATTGGATGCAATGGACAGAACTTTCAAGTGATGCAAAAGTACGTTCCCGAAAATTTACAATGTTTTGATAGGAAAATACAAAGATGAGCTTGATCTTTCGCAAGCGGCAGCATCACGTATGAAAATGGAGTACCCAGCACCCACTGTGGCGCCAAGTGGCGGAGGACTTCAAGAATCCTGATGTTCGATTTGGTTGTATCGCACCGCTGGATCCGATTCTTCTGAAGGAGGGAATCGACTTGTGCGCAGCCGCGAACATATCTGCCAATGATGTATTTGGGATTTGGAATGGCACAATAAACCTACGACAAGCACAAATCTGATTGGGAGCGTTCATATGGAACGCCAAACGCGACATAAAACAACATTTTTGTTTTGGGGGAGTCTGGGAAAATATATTTATTTTTGGCGTGGGAAAATATATTCTTTTCTCGCTGATTGAGGACTTGAAACTTCAGTCGGATTTGAAGCGGAAGCAAATGGCAGCGCCGATAGTTTATAAATGATCAAACAAATACTGTATACTTCTATTGCGACGAGTGAGTCTATTTGCGCTGAAGACAGTGAAGAATTGCATCTCCGCCTGGTGACGAAGCTGGTCCTGCTCCTGGCTCGGACTTCTCCGCCCGGTGACCAAGCTGGTCCTGCGCCTGGCTCGGACCTTCTCCGCTTACCGTTTACCGCCTGTCGCGAATGCAATGGAAGAAAATTGCGGCATTGGAACGAGTGAATTTGAAATGGTTAGAGCGTTGGCGAAACCATGTCCACTTTGTAGATCCTGTTGCCAATATCACCGAAGACCAACTGGACGAAAAGGTAGAATCTCTGATTGACACCATGCATCATCGAGGCGAACGAATTGTATGGTCATGGTGTGAAGCCTCCTTGGGAGGTTCCATTCGACGTAAAGCTATCCGCGATGCTATCCTTCGCGTCGATCCTCGTGATCCATCGTCGCGGAAAGACAGTACAGTACCGTCGTTTGATTCGACGCGAGTACGCAATTCAGGGACCTATGCATTTATGGCACGCTGATGGAAACCACAAGTTAATTCATTACAACTGAAATTGCCGAAGGTGCATAAAATTAGTCAAATTCTCTCTATGAAAGAAAACCATGAATGATTGATTCATCAGATGGCAGACAGTTGCGATAACCACTAGATGTGCGGCGATGTGACTTCGTTGCACAATGGCCAATTGAGTGTCACCGTAGCAACCATTCATCTTGTCTCATTCAAAACATTCCCAACACTATTCTGTTCCATTTGTCTCTGAAGGTACACTTCAAACTCCCTTGCTGACATGGAAGAGAAATATCTAGAAACGGCGCCACTCTATCTGGAAGGTGTGTTCTTTCATACATTTCACCAGTTGTTTCAGATGCGTGTCCGCAACAACGATGAAAACCTTCTCTTCGGGCTTCGTCTTCCTGGTCGTCTTGTCATTTCCACCAATGCTTTTGGCAGACGGTGCTTGGTGTATATCAAGAACTCTCTTGTACATTGCCGAAAAGTTTGAAGCTGGCCAACTTCCACCACCAGCAGGTGCAGCTGATGAAGCCCGAACACCGAGACGACGTTGACCGCCAATCATGTTGCCATGAGGCACGGAGCTCATTTCGCAAACACAATAGTGGAGTAGATCGAGAGAACTACATCGATGGCCTCGGCATTTGACAAGCCATCGGTATTGGACAAATTTGATTTACCGTTTGACTCCAAAGGGACGTGTTGCACGAAGCAAGAGAGAACGCGAAATGAACCTGCGGGCGAATGAGCAGGGTCAAGAAGTGAACACTTCCAAGGGTCCAAAGCGCACGAAAGAGGACTTAGCTTCATCAGCCAGCGATTTCAACCCCGAGCGGTTGATGGCCTTGGAAATACTCATCAAGAGTCCAAATGGAGCATTTTACAAATGCGCGGAGGCCGCATTGGCAAAGATAGCGTTCGGGATTTCCAACAAAAAAATAAATGAGGACAAGGAAGCAAGCAGCGAGAACGAAATGATTGAAATACTTGACTTAAGCAAGTAGAACTTACACATCGAGCTCTACTATAGCAATAGGCGAATGGAGGACGGACAAATCCGCCTTGTCGGAACTCCTCCGTAATTGCTTTTCGACAGTCTCCAATCAATACCTTCTTGAATTCGGAGTCCTTCGTAGTGCCGTTGTCAATTACTTCCCATACATCGTCATTTTGCAATGAACTAGGATGAACTTCATCTGGGACAGGGACAGCTTCTTCGATACAATAATTGTGCAGCTTCGCAGCAGTCATGCATAGCAATGCCCAACGATCATAAGCACAGGTCAACGGCCTCCAGAATATTCCTCTTGGTTAAAACACCGAATGCACGTTCAATGCACTGTCGCATGGACGACAGGTGGAAATTGAAAGAATCTTTTGCCACACCGATGCGTGTGCTCGAATATGGAACAAGCATTTGAGGGCCATTGCAAAATGCTTCGTCGCCAATGAAGAAATACTTGGCAGGCAGTAAACCATTGTCGACAACTCGTTTCATGGCGCACAGCTCCCACGCCAAACAGTCGTTCGTGGAACCACTATTTTGCGCGCAAAACATCGTAAACTTTAATGAGCTGTCGCAGCCGGCAGGAACCACAATACCCCAGCACCCCTTTCTGTTCCGATATGCAGTGATGTTGCCTTTCACTTCTTTTTGTCGTGGGCTGCCGCGTCTTGCATACCCATCCATCCACAGCCATCACGCATCCATGAACCCGATCATTCGTAAGGCGGGCGAATCCATCTGAAGCTTCTTCAAGATCCTCATGATTCAACGAAAGCCCAATATCAAACAAGTCATTAATTGCATGAATAGTTTGCCATATGACTTCTCGGGAGTGAAAAAAGTTGGAACTGCTTACTCCTAACAGCCCTGATATGTCGTGGTGAGATCCACCGGTCAACCATCGGTAGGGTACACTCTAGGCGCGTGACAATGGAAACATGAGAACCCGAACTGTTCTCGGCTTGCATAACATCGATAGAGAGTCGAAGGGGGATTGCTTGAGCCAACGAGCCAAAGGCTGACCGACCTAATCGAAACATTCTCCGGACGTCGTAATCAGACATTGATGCCATAAAATCAAGACCATATTGTCGATTGAACAATCTATTTCTTGCACGGATTTTCCGTGTGGGAAATGCGCTGGAAAGAACCTTGATTTGTCCGATCTTCTTCAACCGTTCCATGCATTTAGATATTAAGATGCAAAATGAGTTGTGAATTCATGTCAATACAAATTGTCGCACAAATCATCATCTAGAGTTTGATTTCCGTAGTTCATCTTTCTGCTTGGTGCATCGGCTGTCCGGACAAGATAACGTCGTCGTCGCCATCATGGATCGGATCGACGCTGTCCGTGCATTGCGATTACTATGGTGGGGATTGTGTCGTCGGCGAAACGGCGAAAGTTGATGCTACTATGAGGGAGGAATTTTGCCTTTCGGTGAATTTGGAGGCAAAAATGCCTTCGCTTTTGGCAACAGCAAAGGCCTTCTTCGCCACCCAACATTCGCCTCCGTTAGATATCGCCAAATTGATAGATTAGTCACGTAAAAAACATACAATGGATTCGATCAATTTCTTGTCTTGCAATTTGTTGCTTCAAGACGAAAAGGACAATGAGGAGGAAGAAGAAGTTTTAATGTCGGTAATTACTGGCCACCAAGCACTATTAAATGGAGCACTTCTTGAAATTGGAAAGGAGGAGTGTAAACTTCCTGCAATCCTGAAAGCCGACGGAACTCGAAGAAAAGATCATTCACGTGGTTCGAAACGATTCAAATCGACGTCTTATTGGACCGAGAGTTACTGGTTGAAGATGATTGCCAACGATTTAATTGATGATCCTAAAAGCAAAACTGGCAGAGAGTTTCAAAGAAAGTTTAGAATACCCTTTCAAGCGTTCAGGAAAATACTTGACTTATGCAGAAACTCGCATGAAACAGCGAATTCGCCGATCTTCAACTATTGTCCGCGAGATGCCGCTGGCCAAAGCTCTATTCCTTTGGAGTTAAAAATACTGGCCGCACTAAGAGTTTTGGCAAGCGATTTATCCTTTGGTGATGTATCTGAGTTGACCAAAAACCTCATATCAGAATCCAAATGTCAGCGATTTCGCCGCGACAATTCTACCGTGTTTTCAGCAAGTCATTTGCCCCTATTTTTATAAATTAATTAATTCGATGAAGGTTTACGCGAAACTGGGATTACCTGGATGTGTTGGGTCGTTAGACGCAACCTTTGTAGCTTGCAACAAGCTTCCTCAGACGCTTTCTAATCTGGCTACCGGTGAGAAGGGCAAAGGCCTTCTCTTGAATGTCGTCGTGGACCACAGTGGTCGAGTGCTACATGTCCAAGAAGCTGTTCTGGCAACCATAAATGACAAGACCAGTGTGGTATACAATGAATTTGTTAACCAACTTTCACACAACGAAATTTACCACAATGCGAAGTTCAAAGTCTTCATTGGACCAAACAACGAAGACTTTATTGTCTTAAGTTCGTGTTACATCATTGTCGACGGGGGATACATCAACATTCCAGTCATTATCTCAGGGTATTCGAACCCAGCGGAGTTACACCGTGCGAAATATAAATTCGCTGGTTGGGTTGCCAGTATAAGAAAAGATGTTGAGTGCTTTTTCGGTATTTTGAAACAGAGATTCCGAATCCTGAAAAATGCAAACAATATCCATGATCCAGCTCATGTCAATGATGTATTTATGACATGTTGCGTGCTACACAATCTCATTTTGATTGAGAATGATGGACATAAACTTTGGGAGAAGGACATAAATTGGGAATTATTGGATCCTCCAACAGCGCACGAGGAGATAAGCTTCGCTCACAATGATTTCACGACTGACATAGCTCATGCAACACGTTTTTTATTCCGGTAGACATGACGCACCACTCAAACATGGTGCGTCAACGTTTCGACTTACTTCGTGATTTGTTAGCTAATCACTTACACTACATGTATTCCCGAGGAAAACTACAGTGGCCGAAAACGTGTCATGCAATAAACAAGGAATACAATGCTTCACTTCCAAGGAATACAATGCTATACAAGGAATGAGGTGTCACTTCCCCACAGCGCGAGAATTTGGCGACGATGATGAAGACCCAGATGTCGATGAGGTCTCAGACTCTGGTGAGCTCGGTGGAGTCGTTTGAGATGCCACTTGATTCGGAAGCATGGAGAAATTGGCGATTGCAGTAATCGTATTTCTATAGCTGATGAGATATCCTTGATAATCAGTTTGGTTTTCTTGTCCTTGCATAAAGCTAAGTATTTCTCCCTATGCTTCCTTTCGCTCTTTCAACGTTCGAAGTTCAACGCTACGCGCATAACTCATGGCAATGGACTGAATGATTTCATTTCCGCGCGTGACTTCACCTGTAAGATCCACTACACACGGCCTCTTTGAAGGATGTGCAGTTTCTTCTTCATTTCCACCTTTGTATGATCGACTGTCTTTCTCCATCCCACGAAGAAATCGCCGACCGGCTGTAGTTTTGCCAGCTATTGCTTCCGCGGAATCGGGTACAAGGGATGGTAATCGTAGTCCAGGGGGGCCAGGAGAATGAATGCTAACCAAAATGTTGGCAGGCTGTCGGATTTCCAGTTCGCCAACTTTTGATCATATTGAGGTTTCTTATCCGACTCGATCTTGGCCCTCGCTTGTTTCTCCTCAATATCAGTGGTTTCCTCCTTCAATTCACGAAAGGCTTTGGACACAGCTTTCTGGTAGTTGCTTCGAATTCTCTCCGACTGGATTTTCTTGAAGCACTTCCGATAGGCAAGTGGTATCATTGTTGAATCCTGATCCCAAATTTATCTTCTTTTTGTCGTACGCTGCCGTCCACTTGCGGCACTCTTTCTGAAGTGTTTTTGCTGCGCTGTATGTGGCTTCAACCTTCGTTTTGTCCGTCGTACAAGAAAATGCTTCCGATAAGTCGGACATTGTTTAGTCATCAATCACTGGAGAAAGCAGGCAGTGAGGTCGAAGAATGCCAGCTCTGCGGATAAACCACTCTTTAAGGATGCGATTAAGGTTTCCGTCCGTCAGTGCTTTCCCGCATTCTTGATATAGTATCAGCTCTGGTTCAGACGTTGCAAATTCTTTGATCGTTAATGATTTTATTGCAATCCCCAAGACAACGTCTTTCATTTGTTTCACATATACATCTCGCTGCAAGAAGCTGTTCGCGACTTCAACAGCTGTTTCGCCTAATCACATCCTCGCCAAATCGCCGGTGAAACGCGAAACGCTCACGAACGATAGTAATTGTTTCGATGTCTGTCCGTCGGTAACTTATCCAGTCACCTGTATCTATTAGATACAGTCCTTGTGAGCTGGCCGATGGGTCGAACGCTTCTACGACCTAGTCAATGATGTTCCTATAAAACGAACGATCTTCGCCAACAGGTAAACACTAAGGAGTTAGGTAACCAAGAGTTTAATTAGAGTAATGATTACTCGGAAGTTGGACAGCTATGATACTCGTGTTGGTTGGTTGGCGGACCACGTTGTCGTTGGTCAACTTGGTTGGACTACAGAACTACTGGTGACTGGAATGCTCCTGCTGCTACAAGGGTGGCACTGAACGACTGGTTGTGGACAGAGGAAAGTGGGTAAACAAAGTGATAAGTGATGGCAGGAACTCTCTGCCTTGGCGAGGTAGAGTTACTACTGCATTAGACAAGTCCGAACGACGACGAGCTTCTGACTGCTTTGGATTGAAGTCCGTTAGGCGTTTCATGTTCCTAACGACGCGAGCCGTTACATTTCCAAACACTCACCGACCGCACAAATCGGAAACGGGCGTAATTCGGTAACGGCCGCCCCGCAACAGCGGCAAGATCCTGACATGAAAATCCTCACATTCGTGGCCTTTTCTCTTGAACCAGTGCAATCCAGAGCCCACAACGGATATGGTAGAGTTATTTCGATATTGGCTTTTGGTGAATATGCGTGAATCATGCTGCACTTGACGAAATAGTGCAGGTTTGCGCCTCAATTGCGACAACATTAGTCCACATTCCGGGTTGACCCTTGCAAGAGTTTTGGTGCTCTTTATCCTGTATAGCAGTTGGGTAACGATGGAAGGAAGTGACATGAAGACATTTTCGTAGCACATGGGCATGTGTGGCGATCATGAAATAGTGCTGGCTTGTGTTGGAATGCGACCAGGACAAGTCATTATCGCATAGCAGATAGGACAAGTACGGGTTTGACCCTTGCAAGAGTGTTAGTGGTTATTACAAAGATTATTCCTCCATAGCAGATGGCGAGCAGTAGAAGGAAATGACATGAAGGTAGTTTCGTGGCACATCTCCATCATCAGATGGAGACATCGCGGCATCGTTCTTACGAACATACCGTGGCATGGCTGTCCATCGCCGACATATGATCAGGACAGCACCACAATGCACAACGCTTCGTTTGGCACTTTCGCCAAAGTTTTTCGTTCGCCCTTTTCAAGGAGATGGTGGAGATATCGATGGTTGTGCAACAACCCGGTTGCAGACAGCGTCGTATCTTGATTGGCTGTTGAGACTCCTTGGCCTCTTGTTCCTGCTTCTTTCTCTCTTTTTCGGCAGCTGCGCAAGCTTCTGCATCACGGCGTCGTTTGATCTCTGCTTGCCAGAGGTGATGGTTGTCCATCATGAATCTTTGGCGATTTGTTGCCAGATCGTTTAAGGGCTTTCCAGCTCGCACATTGTTCAGCGTATCAATATCATCGTCCCCTTCAAACAGCTCATCAAAGACAGACTCGTGAATAAGTCCATTTTGCCACCAGTATGGCTTCAAAACTGTGTCGATAAGTCGCAACAACTCGCTAGATTGGCCCACGGAAAGTCTGGTGAATTCGGGGTTGTGTGCAAGAATGGTGGTAGCATTCATTGCATCGCCCTCAAAGCCGCCCTTCTTCAATGCCGATTGAACGGTCATTGGTGTAAAGGCTTTGTTCATAAATAGCTCCATTGCGCAAATGCACTTCCAATATGTGCGAAAAGATGCAGGTGTCAAATGGGTGTTTCGGAAGGTCTTCAGAGCACTGTAGAGCTCCCCTGGAGGGTCAGATCTTTCGTGGCAACGAAAGTCTTTGCTCGTAAATAACTTGTGCAAAATGCTGTGCATGTAGCCCAGATCATTGGTGGCTTCGCTCATTGAGCAGCCTGCAGACCACTTGGCCATAAACATGTGCCGGCCATGGTCCTTATTCCACTTGTCCATTTCTGGACCAATGTTGATCTGCCCGAATGCCCCATCGCGTATCAGTGTTGTCCACTTATGTTTCTCTCGAATTTCTTGTTCTTCTGTAACCACGACAAAGTGAGCTTCAAAATTACGAGCAGTCGCCAATAAATGACGCTTACCGTCAGCATGAGTCTCCGACGGGATGGTAATACCAGCATTGTCGTCATCAGAAGCCACGGTATCAACCGGCTTGGTGAGGTGTAGGTGACTCACATCCCGCTGCACTGCAGCATCTTGTTGATCAAATATAGCTGGGTGCGAAATGATTTTCGATATGTACTCGCACACGGTGGTATCGGTGACGCTGGGATGGCAGGTGACCACGAAGAAATTGTCCTTCGCATTGAGCTTCCAGATTCTCGGCTTGTGAACCGTAGAATCAGAACTTTTAAAACATTCTGGAAAATTGGAATCGACGATTCTTAGGTAGTACGAAGTAAGTCTACCGGTGTGGGCCTGCAAGGTAGCACCAATATGGGCGGCGCGTTGTTGATCGCTGTCCTCCGAGGTGGACAAGCTGACATTGTTTTGGCGAAGAAAGGCGTCTGCTTGCTGGGTTGATACCAACTTTGGTGCCTTTGAGGTTTGGTGCCAACCAAACAAAAAAATTCCCACCTCATCTTCACTGAAGATGTTCTCCGTCGCGCAGACTTCAGTCGTCGCGGCCAAGCCGGCAGCCTTCGATATCGCATTTCTAATGTTAAGGAACGGTTCCACGCGACTTTCCGGCTTAATTTTTCCTTGCCGTTCAGTCATCTGAGCCTTTTCCATGTACCGACCAACACTTCTTCGGCTGAGTTTGGCGAATGTGTCCAAATCAGCGTATGTATTGTAACCATTCTCAACCAAAATTCGATTTTGATAGAGAGCAAGGACTTCGGCTTCCGATTTCGCATCCAGCGACATTGCGGAGCTTTGGACAATATTCGCCACAATGTTTTGTCCAGTCTCACTGCAACGAGGTTTTCTTCCACGAATGCCCACACGAGCTCCGGAGATGAATCTGATGATACGAGCGCAAGTATGTCAAGCATGTCTCTTTCATTATTGCAAGACTTCTTACCTGGAGAGTGTCCCGTAGGATACTCCGGCTTCAATAGCCGCCTCTTTCCGATTCAATTTACGGCGTCCTTGCATGAGCTTGATGGCCTGTTGGCAACGACGTTTGGCGTCGGTCATCGGCTGGTCCACAGCTGATAAGTTTGCAAGCATGATAAACGTTTGCACAATTAATCACGGATTCGCATAGATAACAGTGTAAGGAATTCAAATCTATGCTGTGATTAAAAAACAAACAAGTAGGGCACGAGATTTTGCAAGAATACTTGATGGTGCTGGGAAGCGCTGACGGTGCTCTTCTGGGCGGTGCCGTTACCGAATTACGCCCGTTTCCGATTTGTGCGGTCGGTGAGAACAGTAAAACCTACCGAAGTGTGTTTTGAAACGGTCCGACGGTTGAGTGAGTGTGTGTGTGAAACCACTACACAGATGGGTGTGGTTTTGGTCAGGTTTCGCACTGAAATGTGTGGTTTTGCGAAAACTTCGAAAGTGTGTTGTGAAGAACTACACGGGGTTCCACCACTGTCAATCCAAAGGTTTCGTGTCCGTCCGTACAGTGAAGTGGGGCACTGAAGGTGAAGGAGATCGGTGAAGGAGAAATCACAAATATTTACGCCGCCATAGCTATTATCGAATGACCCAGTCGATGACCGTAGCTCATCTGGATCTTGTTGTACGTGGGCAACGAGACCGATGCATTTTGGAGAAGTCCAAGAAAACATACTTGTCCAAATGCAAGGTGATGACTGAAATCTTGTTGAAGTTTCCGGAGCTCCACGAAGAGGCATTCATTTGCGAGAATAGAATACCCCTAAAACACACGGGTGAGGCAAGTAAGGTATATAAACTGAAATTGCCTATATCAGTGAATATAGCCACCAAACTATTTGGGGCTATTTCAATCGATGACACTCTTCCCAGTCGAAAGCGAAAACGGTCGGACGATGAAGAAACCGTCGTTGACAATGTCACGGCTATCGACGATGGTACAGTTGCCGAAGAAAGTGATGTTGAGGGTGAAGGAACACAATCTATTCAGAGACAACAGTCATCGACAAATGAAGCAAATGGTACAGTGCTGAATGCAGGAAACGGCAACAGTGATGCACTTAATCCAGGACAAGACAAAGTGACAGTGTCGGCACAAACGTATCAAAACTATAAGTCTGCTTTGGTTTGGTGGCATGCTCTTGACAACGAATCAATGGATAAAAAAGGCTTCCCATGGCCGGAGGAAGTTGACACAGCCGTCAAGATCCAAGTTGCTGCTTACAAACGAGATATTGGAGCAAAAAAACGCAAAGGAATTATGAAACAAAGAGATGGTAAAATGCCGTACAATTTATTGGGCTACAAAGAGATTTGTCGATTCTTTTGCCAAATGCGGCCTTTGAGGAATATGTACACATGGAATGAGGGTATATTTGCTGGATTATTCACGAAGCTGTCCGTCAACACAATAGGTGTCAGTTAGTGCATGGTGCACAGAAAGAGTCAGAAAAGAAAGAGTTCAACCTGACCTATTCGCATTATCATGGCCGCAACGTGTTCTCATCAGGATCCTGAACGCAACAAAGTCAGCGCATCCGCTCACGGTGTTGCGTCCTTGCGAGGAATGGAAATGAAGCGTGGTCCCGGAGAAAGAGTTTTCGACGATCCCTACGCAGAAATGCTGGGTGGACAGGTGGGCCCGAAATGGATTCAGTTCATGGAAGATGCGTATTTTAAGGAGCGCCCGGATAAGGATACCCCCGAAAATAGGGAGGCTTATTGTCAACGCTTGGCAACTTCTCTCGCAATTCGTACAAATCGAATTGATCATGGTGTCTGCTCCATTTTGCAAGCACATCCAGAGGTACAACAAGTTTGTGTGTTAGGAGCTGGTCTGGACACTCGCCCATGGCGTTTATCGACGAGTGTCGACCGAGAAATCCAGTACTGAACTCGACTTCCCAGAGATCTTTCACTTCAAATTGAATGCCTTGCAAGAAGCAGGAGCCACTATTCAATCTCCGTTTGTATATTATCAGGTAGAAGTGGATTTAAGTTTACCCTCTTGGTCGGACACACTGGTGACGAAGTACCACTTCGATCCGACACGCCCAACGATTTGGATCTTGGAAGGTTTGACGATGTACTTGTTGGATGAGGAAATGGAAACCTTGGCACGCTTGGTCTCCACCTTGTCCGCGGAAGGAAGTCATTTGCTGGTGGATTGCTTTGCTACCCATTATCGAGCTGCTCGTACCGGTGCGTGGCGTTTCCGTCATGATGACTTAGCCGTCTATTTTCAACCTTTTGGTTGGAACGGTGTCGCTACCGACTACAAAGAGCTAGGAAGACCAATTGGTAGACCCAATGACGCTTCTCCTGGTGGGTATTTCTTGTATCAAGGCACCAAAGTCACCCCCAACTCCACTTGAACCACTGCTGGCGGCGCGGCGCCGCCTACCTGCGGAACTGACCACCAATGTCTTCTCCCTTCGTCACTTCGCCGTCCGTCACTTGGCCAATATCGTTCACTCCCATATCTTCTCGCCGAACATACTGCATTCTTTCCGTTGTTGAACGTTTCCATACCATTCCGTGTCGCCAGCTACCGGAGAATCTATTTGTCAGTTGTAAATGATGCATGAACACACACCCCTAACGAGTCAAGCCCGCAGGACGCAAAGGTGTGCGTCTGAGGTGTAATGGAACCTTAAGTATTAATTAGATGCGTCTGGGGGGGGGGGCGGCAAAGAGCAGGGAGTGGAGTATTATGTGTGGGATCTTCTGATCAGACGGTATTGATGAGGCGGCCAAAGGACCCACAACATGGAAAAAATCGACGACGACGACGAGACATGACGTCCGCCTGCACCGTCAACGGCACCAGGCGAACGATGTGGGTTGGTCCCCGTCGTGCTTCCCACGTGAATGAAGCCCCGCAGGTATTATGTTGGTTTCAAAGCAGAAGAGCACGTAGAGGGGAGAGGGGAGAAAAGAAAGGGCAAACAAAGAGGCAGAAGGTGCACCACCCACAGGACGATCAAGACACCAGAAGAGGCAGAGGAAGAGGCAGAGACAGAGAAGGTAGAGGGAAAGGACGAGGGAGAACATGACAAAGACAAAAAAAGAAAACAGAAAAGAGGATCGATCAACGCGGCGTGTCACAGTGAGTCAATCTACACTAAAACAGGGCTAAACCAAACAACAAGTTGAAAAACTGGAAACCATTACCGATTATGCAGGTCACGAAGACGTATGTAGATCTTAGGGGGGTAACGTTGGGGGATTGGTGAGCGGGAGACGGAGGACGTACGCATTCGAGGGGAAAGAAAAGGAAACAAAGCCAAGGACCAGTACCACCACCACCCAACCCCCCCCCACCCCCCCCCCCACCCCCCCCCCCCCACGTCGTTAAAGCGTCTCACACATGCAGGGCGGCAAACACCGCCCCCAGACGCAAAA
>SMOI01000437.1:0-23969 GCA_008000375.1 Poteriospumella lacustris | reverse complement strand
GAACCACAACTGGGCAATTCCACGTATTCGGCATCGTCAAAGTACTGACGGTCACGCTGTTCCGCGCCAGCCATCGTCGCTTGCATGGCCTTGCAAAGACGTGTGGCCTTGCACAAGCCCGTGCGCTCGATGGAGAATGAAACTGAGCCTTCAGTATCAATGTCATCGTCTGGTAAGGTGGACGCTTCAGCCAATCCGGGCATGAAATATCGTGGAGCTGGTCTTCTGGAATCGTAAGTTCGGGTGTCAAAGATAATGGAGCGAACCATAGCAACAGTGGCATTCTCTGGCTGATGCAGCATGTCCCACAATATGTTGGCCTCGTTTAAGTCAATTTTGCGGAAGCAGCTAATGAAGTCCGGCGTGAGACAGTATTGTTGAGACTGGATCATGTAGGCCAGGCAAAAGTCAATTGATACCACCAATGGAGAGAAGCTTCGCTTGTTGAACTTAAAGCATTCGCTGAAGAAGTTCTTCATGTTGATAACTTTTCTATCATCATCGAATGTTGCTTGCATGGATGAGTGTTCAAGTCTGCCCGCTTGAATTTCCTGGTTCGATATGCGGAAGAGACGGGTCTGAAAATGGGGCTGGCCCTCATCTTTAGAAATGTATCCAATCATCAATGCAAAAGTCTGAGATTTTGTCAACGGTTTCAGATAGATTCGATAGTCCTTCAGGGATTTGGTGTAAGCCTTAACCGCATCCTTGATCATCTTCGTCAAGATCTTGACGCTGTCCGGCTCTCTTGGATACTTGATGCGAAAAACGCTTTGGAGATGGAGGTTGTGAGCGCGATGCCCCACCTCCGTAGAAACACCTCCTTTGAGGCAAAACTCTTCAATGAAGTTGCTTATGACGTCAATGAGACCTATTGCAACATCCCCTTTCAGCTTCGACACCGTCAGAGAAAAATCATTGATCGGATAATGATCATGACCAGGCGGTTTCATAACTTTGCTTGATGTACCATTTGTTTTGGTTCCACTGTCAAGATTGTGCTTGCTGGTAGAACCAACAGGTCTACCTCTGCGCTTCGGTGTCACTGAGGCTGAAACGCAGGCTGCAACAGCGACGGGAGAGTTCGGAGTAGAAGAAGAGCAACTTGAACTTGTTGTTTGCTGCACTTGAGATGATTGTCGCCTTGGTTGCTTTTTACCTTGCAGAAGTGCCCCCAAGACTTCGCTGTCATTCATGCTTTCCAGCTCAACGTCTTCCTCGTCGTCTTCTTCGTCGTCGGAAGTATTGACGATGAAATCGTCTAACGAGCCAGCGCTGTCTTCGTTGAAGCTCGCATCATCATCACGAATTGATAATCCGTCCGAGGCTTCTTCTTCGAAGAGAT
This sequence comes from Poteriospumella lacustris, assembly GCA_008000375.1. Lineage (NCBI taxonomy): Eukaryota > Chrysophyceae > Chromulinales > Dinobryaceae > Poteriospumella > Poteriospumella lacustris. The sequence goes on along the minus strand of SMOI01000437.1, from coordinate 22,624 downwards.
TATTTCTCTTTCTAGTTTGCATTTTGATTTTGCATTTGATTGTGATGTTTACCACAAAACACATGCGACGAGTGATCATCATTGCCGTTGAGGCCTTCGTCTTAGCAACCAACCAATCCAATCAAAGTTTGGTGCGAATCTTTTATCGTTTAGCCAAAGATTCACACCAAACTTTGGTTGGATTGTTTGGTTGCCAATACGAAGGCATCAACTGTGCTGATTAAAGCCACAAGCAGATATTCAAGCCACAAGCAGGCATCAACTGTCGGCATATTCAATTGGTAACATGAATGCAGCCCCTTCGCCATCATCAAATCCGTCTCCTTCGAAGAGAATCGAAATATTTTCGGATCATCTTCGCCTGGATTGTCCCAGCGCGTCGTGCGATGGTTGGCTTCGAGTTTTCGGCGATGCTGATATGACCCCAAACTACGTGAGATGCTCATCGGAAATCAACGGAGAACCATCTCCCAATTGTACCGTACGTGTGATGCTATCTAAGTTTGAGACCATTTGCTCGTCGTGTTCCAAACTAATTAGGAAACAAGCTCTCATTGCCTCACTGTGAGGTTCCAACAAATGGGTTCACTGCAAGTGCTACAAGGTCGGGGATGTCTCATTCGCTGTGTGCCAGCGATGCCACATGTCGATTGCAAGAAAAGAAGACTCATCCGAGTCTACTTGTGGCGGTGTAACAGGCTTCTGCCATTCGTCATGCTTGCCTGCAAAGAAGCGCGCCGCAAGTGCCTTGTCTGAAGGCGAAGACACATTTGACGACTCACAGGCAACTAGCACAACATTGTCGTCTGTTTCGTCACCTATGCCACTCACGAAGAGGGCAAAAAGTACAATCAATATTTAGGCTGAAATTAAATTAAAACTTTAATTTGGACACTAAAGTGACTAAGTATTCAACTTTCCTACAAAGAATGGAAAAACAATCATAAACGTCAACCTAAAGCTGAAAATATCAGCTTCCACAATACATGTAAAATCATAATTTGATTGTAACCCTCACAAACGTTCACAGGTGTGTGAAAATTTATACAATATTGGGGCTTAGGCCTCCAAGATGAGGTCGGGGAAACCCGAAGTGCGCCTCTCTTGTGCCTAGATCACCTCAACACAATCCAAAACTAGAGCAATGCGCGAAGACCCTTAGTGAAACCGTACACATGTACGTTTATTGAATTCTTCCATCTATACATACGCAAGAACTACACAATATGTCCATTGTATATGTTCAAACCTAGATTCCCAAATGCGACCGACATCTGGGGGAGCGACATTCAATAAAAGCGTCCTGACCCTGTAGGGGTCACATTAGTACTACTGTTCCACTAAGGGAATAGATGTTATTACTAATATATTTATTCTGCCTCTACAGCAGAACAATGACATCTCAGGATTCAAGTAATCCGTCCCGCACAAGAACAGAACTGTTCGACATCTTGGGTATTCCCAAAGATCACATACGACTTCAAGTCGCTGCAGAAACCTTCGGACGTAGCATCGAAGTGGACCACCTGGGCTTCGGCATCATATTCAAGGAAACTATCGAGCCGAGGATCCGCAAGATCCCAATCACCGCTGCCGAAGAACACATTTGGGCAGCCAATCCCAACAGCCTTCAAGCTCTCGGAATAAAGAAGAAGATTGAAGCTCAAGCTCTCGAGGAATTAAACTTCGAACTCCAAAAGGAGCTTGTGTACGTCAATGTACACGACAATTGGGGACAGTCCTCGAAACTTCGAGCAACTATGAAGTCAATGCTGAGTCCAAGGATCCTCTGCGTCTGTGGCGACTCTTGAAACGAGTGGTCCTCAGAGGATTGACAAGTAATGCCGATCCTTTTGAAACTCGTTGGTTCAAGATGCGACAAAGAGACGACGAGTCGTTGTCCTCATTCAGAGCTCGCTTTGAGCAGGAGGTGCAATACTTGTCCGATTCGAAGATTATGATATCATTATTGTGTTTGGACTTACTGCCAGACCCTGGCGATGATCCCAGTTACACCGAGGCAACAGAAGCTTTTCTCATGGACCACATCGTGGCTACAGACACGACCTTAGTGGCGAGAGAATTGTTGCAGCGTTTAAACCAATCAGCCTATGACGAACTTCTGTCCCATCTGGCTAACGAATACGCCGCGGGACGGGACAATTACCCATCCACAATTGAAGCTGCGTTCAATGTGGCCTACCAATTCAAACCAAGGCAGCTCCGTCCCGCTAAGCAAGAGCGCCACCCTGGGGAAACCCCAGATGATTGGGTCGAGAAATCTTTCCTCTTGCGCGGCAATGTGCTATCTGCTGAAAACAAGAAACGAGGTTGGGAGTACTGCAGTAAGGAGACTTTCACTCCGACAGTGCTGGGTCACTCCCTCGCGCGGCTCTACCCTGCTCAATGGATACAGCCCGGGGCTACTGATGAGTTTGATTAGCTATTGATGGTGCGGGTTTCTGAAACGAATTGGTCGGGGGCAGGAGTTTCTATTGTGTATGGTGCGACAAATGGTGTGGAGTGGATCAGATGTCCACAAAATCGATGTCCACAAAATCCAAGAGAAGCCGCCGATCTGAGAAGTCGATGGCAAAGAGGATCTGTTCGAATTCGAACAAGACCGAGCGATCATTGGCCAAGACAATGCGAAGCCCCGCCGCCATAAGGGCGTGTACATTTCATTGGTTCAAGCTATATTCAGTATAGTGTGTAAGGAAGACTATAATGGGAATAAAGCAGCTGGCGATTCATCGGACCACCAAACCAAGCCTTCACCAATAGAGGATCGTTCCAATTAGTGCAAGGAGTTCGGACACTTCAAGAGGGATTGTCCGAAGCTCCAATTTGGCGCTATGGTGGGTTTGACAGTGACACAGCTTCTTGCTGTGGTTGGTTCAATCGTACGATTGAAACGGATTGGGAACCGCTCGAAAACAGTGACTTTACGTTGAAAAGGTTGGATGAAGTGTTGGTTGCGGTACCTCTCAGATCAATGGTAGGAAACGTTTCGGCAGCTCACATGATCACCCGCACACGCATCGGTGAACAAAAAACCAATGCAACCGGAGAGCTCGAAGACATGCATCAAGAGCACTTGGCGCTGAAAACGTAAGTTAGTTTGGGGCCGAAGCCATCGAAAACGCGACGCTCACGAATGCCTAATGGTCTGAGCGCACACAGCCATTAGCGACAAGTTACAAATGACAAGTGACGAAACACTACCGAGGTAGAGACTTCAAACGGACACGGCGAAACTTGGACCCCCACACCCCTAAAGGCCTTCTCCAATCACTGAAGGTGAATGCTTCGGAACAAAGCAGTGCCTTTCCCCGCTTTGCCACATATATCCCCGGCTCACTCCTCGGCCTAGTCGCCATTTATGATGTCGCTTCCCGCCGCGGCGGAAATCTCGTCGAACTCATTGAATTTTCTGTCCATTCACGTGGCCATGCATTGCCATTGCTTTGTTCCATCATCTGCCTTGTTGGACACAAGGATGATTTTGTGCGATGGATGATCTCCGATAGGCCTCCGTAGAGAAGAAACTCGTCATTAACTGGACATTAGGTGCCGCAGGGACGGCCAATGTTCTCAAACAATCAGGCTCTGGCTTCAGTGTTGACCAGTATCCGGTTGATGTCCGCCATAGTCGCGGTCTATTTCGACGCAGACTCGATGCCAAGTTCTTTGAAGGTGGGTTCTGTGATCGACGCATGGGGTCATATTGAAGAAATCGTCGAGTTCAAGGTCGACATTTCCTCGGAGATTGAAGAGCGCAAGCATCGCGCTGTCCACCGTCCCCCGCGTCTCCATCCACCGCACCAAGCAGTCGACGGATGGAGGCGGTCGATGACCAGATCGACCGTCGATGCGGCCGACAGGCCTCGCGATCCTTCGCTGATCCTGCGCCAGATGTGAGTGAGCGGCTCCTCGTTAGAGAAGCGTTGCCACTCCGTCCTGGTGGAGGCGCTGAGGTTTTACTCCCAGTCGAAAAGGTTGGACAACCAACCAGCGACGCGCAGGATGATGAAGGACTGATGACGGCGTTGTTTGCCGATGTCCCCCTCGTGGGCCGAGTCATGGCGCCACGCGGCGATTTTCTGAAAGAAACTCGTGACCATCAGGCGGCTCACCACCTCATAGCGTATTGGCCTGGGGGCGTCCCTGTTTGGGTTATCTGCTTCCCAACCTCATGACTGCGATAGTTGTCGCCAAGGCAAACAGTGGTGTTGGGTGGTTGTCAGGGAGTTCGTGTTTTCCTTAGTAAGTTAGTTTGGGGGCGGCAGCAACCAAACACGCGACAAACGACACTAGCGACAAGTGACAAATGACAAATGACGAAACACTACCGAGGTAGAGACTTCAAACGGACACGGCGAAACTTAGACCCCCACACCCCCTCCAATCACTGAAGGTGGATGCTTCGGAATACAGGGCATACTTCGCTGTCCGCCGTCCTGCGATGAAAAAAACGGACTTTTGGAAAACGGCTGTTTTTTCCCTTGGTGCACTTTTATCGTAGGATGGGGGAAGAAAGTGCTGTTTCAAATGCAGCTGTTGTTACTGTTGTTATTCGTTCGTGGTCGCACCACTCTACGACCTTGCAGCCGGTGAAGAACTCCGTCCGGAGTTTCCGCAGCCTTCAATTGAGTCTGAAGAGCTAGACGTTCTTTGTCTCTTCTGTCGAGACAGGTGTGGCAGCTGCAGGAAATTCTCTACGGCGTCTGGGTCTTCTCAAGTATTGAATGCGTCTTCCACCTTGGTGGAATCATCTTCATCGGATTCTAAGCTCCCCAGGATTAAGCATGGGTGCATGCCCCATACATATGGTCTTTTGGATAAGATGCACACACCTGACCTGCGGAGCACACCATTGAGGCTATCAGCGGGAACGAAGCGACAGTCGCAGGTCACCTTGGCATAGCTCGCCTGGCTAATGTTGGCCGCACTGCTGATGGCTATCCACGGCATGTAGTTTCCCACCACTCACGTGCTCCGCAAATTACATGCATCATGTTCCATTCGAGGCAATGTCGAGGAAATTGGCATCGAAGTCATCTACTAAATCGCGTAGCTCTATTTGAATATATTGGTCCAAAGACTCGGATTGGAGTATTAGTATGCGGAAGTGCTCAACGATGTTGTCCTACATATTGTGGAGTTGGTAATCTCTTTACATATTGTGGAGTTCCATTACTTGGGAACCATTTCTTCTTCACGTTCTCTCCAAATTGATGTTATCTCAGTTGTTCTGCAAGTTTCAGTCAAAACACGAACGTTTATATATATGCAAACCAATGACAAAGCTGATAAAAGCGCAAATACCCACTCAATGGGCCCAATCTCAGGTGAATGAATGTGTGGCCTTCTAATTGGATTGCTTGGATTGTTTCGGGAAAGTAGTGTGCGATAAGATTGTCCATTGTTATCACTCGTGGTCCAGTGGCCCTGATCGCCGGCAATAAGAATGCAACAATAAAGAGAAAAAAGCGATGAGTTGTCGTGCCGCCGACATAGTTCCAATGCTGTACCATTCCAACATTGGTGTTAACAGCAACCAAAGTTGTCAGCAATGGACCGCTCTCTCGTGGTGGCCGTCCCGGAGCCCGGGCAAGCACTCCAGCCAGGGCTCTAATCCTCTAGATACGTTGGGTGTTACCGGGAGGATTTGTCCAAAAGGCGACCGGAGCTGCTTCGTCAATATTTCGTGAATAATAGGAAATGCGCTTTCTGCTCATTCCTACATTCTGCAGTTCTCTCGAGATGCGAGATAGAGACAACTGTCGCTAGCTACAGACAATTTGTCTGTCGCTAGCTATCTCGACAGTGGTCTTCAATTCTGCAAGAGCCAAGGGAGGCACTTTGATGGTTGCCCAGAGAAGAACCATGACTTCTTCGGCCAGGAGCTTGCGAGGCTGGCCTCCACTTGCTGGCCTGCGATTGACGCTTCACGTTTCGGCAAGAAGACGATTAAACCGAGTTACTGAACTGGCAGAGCATCGATAAAGCTCAGTTGTGTCTCGAATCGTTATGTGCTGAGAGGTGTCAAAGACATTCTCGCGAAACCAGATTGGGTAACCCTGCCCCACAGGGTGATAATCACGAAGGAATCAAAACCAACGACACTCACGCATGCCGCGCGCGCAAGGATAGATAAACTGGCACCGTAGGCCGGACATCCTCGTGTGGATGTGCCTACTATCAGCCAGATGCCGCAAGTTGTGGGAGCAAGTGGGGGCAGACGGCGAATGAAAGGACTTCCGTACAGAATTATTCATTCACTGGTATCAGCGTAAGATGTTCTCTTTTTTTATCGAAAAACCTCTGTTTTCGATAAGGGTTTGGACAACTCCAGGCCTGAGCATCTTGCGACGTGAAAAAAGCAAAGAAACTGTCCCTCCGGAAACTGTTCTTTGGTAGCATTTATATGAGCGACTTCAACTTTTCCATTCCGAAGCATTGATGCCTTGATGCCAGGCCAGGCAGTAGGACGCATGTAAATGTAGATTGGGACACCATAACAACCATCAACTGAGAGACTCGAAGGGGCACAACTTGGAAAGTGCAGTCAATGAAGATATTGAATGGCCCACCTCGGAGAAGGAATATCAAATCGGGATCGCCCCATCTCTCTCTCGTCTTATGAAACGAAAGGTCACCGTCAGTGTCGCTTGCATGAAAAACGGAGCAGAACGAAGCATTCCTTCCCAACTGCCGTATTCCTGGTGACGAATGCCATAGGTCATAGTCTTCATCTGCTCGATAGTGAGAGTCTTTAACAGTCTACCTAAAAACACACATAAACACCAAGTTGGTATAGGGCACAAAATGATAAGCTAAGTACCGACACTTACCAACGAAACAGCTTTCGAAGATGTGGAGAACCTCCTCTGCTAACTGGTGTGCTGCTTTGGTGCCATTTTCGACAGCAAGCGTTTTCACTTATTTTGTGATATCTAACACATCAAAATACATCTTTTGATCTTCCAGTGAACAATAATGTTCACCTTGTTCAACAATCTCCTTCTCTCCATCACAATTGCAATAGAGAGTAAGCTTGATTAAACACTTGCTGGTCCGCAGGTATTTGCATCTGTAGTACGCAACATGTGACCGCATGTTACTGGCAAAAAGATGCTTCATATCAAACAGATTGGGGTATAGAAATATTCGCCCTTTTTGAAAGTTGTGGTGAGCAGTTCTTTAAAAAGCCGATCTTTCTGTGCAACGAACAGAGCATTCAAGACAACAATACTCATCAGAACCGATGGGCTCCTGTGCAAACAACGACAGATTTGCTCGTTCTTCATAATTTTCGTTAATGTCCTGCATATGGCCAGCTTGACTTTGCTCGTAAAAAGCAGGCTTGTTTTGCTCGTCGATTTTTACCGTGGCGTTTTCAAACCACGCAAGCCACGAGAGACAACCTATCTGTTACTCAAATATCGTTGATTCTTACGATGAGTGTCGATTTGTTTTCGACTGTTCCATGATCTCACCGACAATGTTTTTATCTTGGTAAGTATGTTCATTATCGTCGGTATATGCAATGGAATCTCACATGTGGATCGGATTGAGTCATTCATCAAGCTTTGGAAAGAGTTGAACCAATTTTCCAGTTCCAGATTGGAGTACGGAAGAAAACATGATACAACGGCTTGGTCGAACTGGTGCTTATGTATGCGAGGATTCCTTGTCTTGCGTTGCGTTGTTTCAGTTCAGTTCAGGCGTTGAGATGTTCTTCTGCCTAAATCATACACGCCATAACGCGTCAAGAATCAACGTGTTTCCCCATGACTACTGTCATTTTTAGTATGCTTTTGTTTCTCTTTTCTTGACTACTGTCAAGACCTTAGTAAGCTTTGTTTCCCCACTCACTCACACTTTTCCACTCACTGATAAGTATCGACTTGTTTCACGTGACGGGTTTTGCGTGTTTTGTTCCGCTTGATTAGTAAGGAGTAAACAAGATAACTATTCGATCACGCTAGTCGAAAATTATACTCGTTTACACAGCGCTTGAATGGTATGTGATTAAGTACAGGTGTTCAATGCAAAAACAACAGAAGTCATGGCAGGGTTCTCCTCAAGAAATATATAAGTTCATGGCAGGTGTTCCATGGCAGGGGGATTATGTAATAGCAGTTACGGGAAAACGGAACTCTTGTGTTTTCCGCACTGAAGTCTCACAATGACGATTCCGTCTGCCATTTTCCGGGGCGCATAAGTCGGTGACGAGTTGGCCAAATCGAAAAACTAATCCACAGAAGTTGTGGCAAATTAACCCATGAATATTTGTACTGGATTGATTTCCGCAAAAACGCTCAAGTCAGCAAAGTTATGCAAGACCAAAGGTGGCCACCACTGGCGAACGGTTGAGTTAAGGCGCCGTGCACCATAACAGCAGGGCGGAAAGACAAAAGACATGACATGATTAATAGAAGGTATGTAAAAATAATTAGTCATCATCTTCGTCCATTTCTTCGTCGGTCTTCTTTGTCTTCTTGAATTGGCTTCACCGCTTCAAGACAGATTCCCTGGCAGTCCCATCTCAGTCACCACGGATTCGCAGACGAGCGTGTGCGAAATACGATTCAAAGAATTTATCGCCTTCGTCATGCTACGTCATTCAGTTGTCTAGAAGCACAATTCATCTGGGCCGCTAGTGCGATTCACGAGTGGTGGAAGCGAGTTATACGAGGTTTACATCAGCATTTATTCCCTTTTCACATGGATTTTTAAAGGACGAGAAGGGCAGATTGCTGAACTATCAAAGTGGAAGGCTTATCATGAGCAGTTGACGGGCGACTATGTTGCCTTTTTGGATCGAATAGAGGTGCAGAACAATGCCATCCCACTATTGTCAAGCAAGACTTTGTCGGATCAATCGGTGCAGTGGATGGTACCTACTCCGTAGTGTGTCGCTCTGAAGAAGCAGCACAAGACGAGGGTACATCTTTGGACAGGATGTACACGGCGTACAAGAAATGTCACGCATACAAACTGGTGTTGGGGACAACTCATATGTCGAAATACATCGTGTCACTGGAAATTGCACCTGGTTCTTCATCCGATGCTACAGTCTATAACACCCTTGTTCTTCCATTTTTGAAAGATCACTAGATCGCCGAAGCAGCCATTCATGCATTTCATGGCGCTTTCCTTATTATCAAGAGCACAAGAACGGATCCTTCCGAAGGCGTACTAACTCTTTCTGTTAAGACTCTACGTTTTCCGCGGATCGAGAAGTTCCGGGTTCCCTTTCGCGCTTTGAGCCACACAGTTGAACTCTCGCTTTAAGTAGTATCTTGTTGTTGAAGAAGTTCTCCCACTCGGCCCTTTTGCTCGCCACCAAAATACTTTCAAAGGGTTTGTCGTACCAGGGATCTCTTGTTGCGTGTTTTAGCGTTCATAGTCTTCAGCCAGCCACTGGCCATACGACGGACATTGCGGTGTAACTACGGCGGAACCGGTCCCAGATATTCCCCAATGGACAGAGACCATGCCACCACATTTTCATTGAACAACTTGATTCCATCCAGCAACCAATCACTCAGCATTCCCAGCCGCACGAACAGCCAAGTTAGGTTATTACACGAAAACCTAACTTAACGCAACGGCCCGAATGCTCCTACTACAGTCAATGTCCCTTCGACTTCACTGGCGTGACTGGATTTTCCTTCGATAACACCGGTATATCATCCACTGCGTCATATTAAGCCTCTCAGGATTGATACCCACAGACGCTTTCATGCGATCGCCTTCTATTGGGTCGCATCCCAGTTAAATGTCACACAGAATGCGAGGGCCATTAAAATCATGGGTCCATTTTAGCCTTCACGCGCGCTAAAGGTTTGAACTGACAGCTGACCACATCGAAATAGAGTTTGATGTAGATTTGCACAGTACGGGCGCAGCATGGCTTTGCAATGTACGACGCTTGAAAATAACAAGGCAATTCAAACAAAACAAGCAAAGACAAATAATATGCCTCATAAATGACAAACAACCTTTAACTAACAAGGAAAACGATAATTCGAGGCTCGACGCCTCCGCGAATTTACAATGCGCCATTGCGCGCTGAACAGCTAAATCCACCATCGCATCAGGGCACTAACATGTACTTGTTTTGCTGTCTCTAGAAAATCAAACAAAAGTCAGCCAGAATGATAGAAAAAGGTTGTGGTGATCAGCCTCAGTTTCATTAATAACAGTGCGCCAAAACTCGTCGCCGCTCCATCGATTGACAATATACCACAAGAAGAGTTTCAAACAAAGTTATCCATTAGTTATGGAAGACTTGGGAAATCTTAAGGCTTAAGGATACGCCTTTCGCTTTTTCGACGAAGTTGAGACTCGTTGAAGAATCGTACTAGGCGAACTGTAGCGCCAGCCAGGTCGCAAAAAGAACAAATTTAGAGCCAGCTACAGTAAGATAATACAGATCCCATATCGCAAGATGTTCCGATGTATCAAAGTAATGGAAGACCGCCGAAGTTGGATCACATCAGAGTTCACAATTTTGTTCACAATATCATCCACCCCGTACGTATCGTTTGACCTGCAAAATCTAATTCGGCAAGAACATTCTCCCGCCGATACAAGACTCCATATAGAGAACCCCTTCCTGTAGCTGAAATTGTAGTTTTTGCCGGCATCGGCGATGTTTACCGCATTCATTACGGCATTTGGCATATTCGTCTAGTCACGAGTACCCATGGGAATATCAACGGCAGCATCGCATTTCCATCAGCAGCTTGCGGAGGTGGTCTTCGCGGGTTTGCTATATTTCATTTGTGAATTGTACATGGACAACATTTTGGTCCACGGCAATTCTGAAAAGGAATTTGTTGAACGATTAGAAACAGTCTTTCAGCGTCTGAGACAATTCAACATTACCTTTAATCCTGTGAAATGTGTCCTTGGTATCCATCAAGTGGAATTTTTGGGCCACGTGGTGGATGAGAATGGCATATCCATGTCCTCGGAGAAAATCGAACGGTTGGTCAATTTCCCCAAGCCAATGACAGGTAGAAAGCTACGTTCCTTCTTAGGGCTAGCTAACTACTTCCGCGACCATATTCGAGGATTATCAATGTTAATGGCTCCGTTGAACAGAGCTCTGGATCACAAGAAGAGAGAATCAGTGATATCATGGACATTGGAAATGGATATGGCATTTGAACAAATCAAGACAGCAATCGCAGAGTGTCCAAAGCTTATGCACATGAGATCGGATCTCCCAATCTTTCTCCACACGGATGCGTCTGACCATGGAATAGGAGCATATCTGTTCCAAGTCGAGACGACTGAACGCGGATCAAGAGAATTGCCATTGAAGTTTTTTAGCAAGGCGCTTCAATCGTCACAGTTACGATGGTCAACGCCAGAGAAAGAAGCATATGCAATCTTCATGGCATGCCAGAAATTTGCGCCAGTGTTGCAAGATCGTGCGTTCACATTGCGAACGGATCACGCGAACTTGACATATATAAGCAATTCTGGCTCGGCAAAAGTGATGCGGTGGAAAAGAGTTCCAGATGGATGTGGAACACATTCCAGGCAAAAAGAACACAGTAGCGGATGAATTATCAAGAATACAATGGGATGAGAATTTGCAACAAGAGTTACCGACAATCGCAGCAAGAACAACATCAACTTCGAAGGCAACTGCAGAAAATACTATCCCAGAACAGTACAGAAGAATAATATCAAAGGTCCACAACGCACAAACCGGACATCTTGGAGTTCAACCAACAATAATGAAGCTAAAACGAGCATTAGAAGACATCAAACAAGGCAAGGCGTCTAGTGATGGCTGGAATTTATCCTCCGATATCGTGGATAAATCGTACTGGCCGGGAATGCGCCAACATGTAGCGCAATTCGTGAGAGGCTGTCCTTGTTGCCAGAAGTTATCACAGCAAGGAACGGATTTGTATGTGGCGCCATACCTTTGGTACGGTATGGCTTACCATTCTCAGTGCGTTCAGACAAAGGTCCACAATTTGTCAACGAAACCATAAAGGCTTTTATGGATAGACTGGGGGTTGACCATGATTTGACCACACCTTACTCTCACGAGGAGAACGGGATTGTCGAGAGGAGCAACAAAGAAATTCTTCGCCACTTATCGGCAATCTTGTATGATCGCAGTATGGCCACGTCGGAATGGGTAAAGTTCATTCCGTTTGTCCAGAGGATTATAAATTCTGCGAAGCACTCGGCCACAGGATTATCCCCGGCCGAGTTGCTCTTTGGCGATAACGTCACCTTGGATAGGGGGATATTCCTCCCAACATCCCTACGGACAGACGGTCAAGAGAACGAGCGAGGGTTAGCACAATGGGTGGCGGAAATGTGCAATCGACAACGGTACCTGACGGAGATTGCGCAGAAGGTGCAGACGGAGATTATTGAAGAACGGGATCGTGATTACCTACAGCATCATGAACAAAAGGAACAAGCGGAATACCCCATTGGTTCGTTAGTCTTGGTGAAGAACATGTCCAAGAAGGATAAACTACTTACTCCATGGCTGGGCCCATATCGAGTGGTCAATCAAGAGGGAGCCCGGTTTGAGCTACAAAACTTGGTGACCTTGAAAACGAGATTGGTTCACGTTACGCTTTTGAAACCTTTCCAAGGTTCGGGGAACCCCTTAGTAGAGGCGGGAAAGGATAAGAGACAATTTGTTGTCGAATCCGTTGTCCAAGTCATTCCTCCTCCTAGAGGGACAGCAGCAAAGAATTATCATTTCAAGATCAAATGGCTTGGATAGGACGAACTGGAAGATCTTACCATTGAGCCATATGATAACGTGAAGCGGAATGCTGTTGTGCATCGCTACTTGGAACAGCATGGGCTGCAACGGTTGATCCCACCAGAATACCGTCAAGCATCTTAGAAGGTCGACAATCAATTCAAGCAATTCAAGACAAAGCAAGTTGACACAAAAATGGACAAAGGCTGGGGAGCTTTACTGAAAGAAGAAGGTTTCCGGTTCCCTTCTTCAGACCAAGACCGGCCCTGCTCCGCGCTTCAACGGGCCAGGTTGAGCGCGGCCATTGATACCCTTTCCAGGGGTCATCAACCTTTGTCGTAATTGTATCAGTTGCGATGAATGGAAAGGCTTGAAGAATTGAAGATATGAAGACGGATAAAAAGGAATTATAATGTGAAACCTTTATTGAAAGCAAGTGAATCTACTTCGTCAATAAACACCAACGGCCAACCACGATCTTCATCGTGTGTGGCCACAGTGAAGAAATTTCGAAGCAAATTTTGAAGAAAAAGGGAGAGAAAAAGAGAAGAAAGGGTAATGTGGCCTTACACAGGCCTTCCGCACGTCAGTCGGTGCGGTGGTTTCCGTTATATGGTGCAGTGCACCATATAGCAGTATGACCGCAGTTGGGTTTGATCCGCAGGAGGAGAGACCCGACGAGGAGTAGTTCATCAGCGAAGGAGAGAGTAATTCACATTTCATTACCTGAAGGCTAGTCAAGCCACAAAGGGTCGCTGGCTGACCTCCTGATCACAGTCAGTGTGTGTGCGGAATCAGTCGCGAACCTCCTGTCCGTTGTGGCGCTGCGGGACGCCGGGTGCACCAATACGTACAGCCAAGAGGCGGACCACTACACAGTGGAGACCCCATCATGGCGATGGACCTTCGCCCGACGGACATACGGAGAGGCATCACGCCCACGGAAAGCGTCGTACTACACGTGCGACATGGCGAACGAACTCGTACTGACCACCACGGTTGCGGGCAGAAGCGGCGCTACTCTTGCGAGCGCGCCTCGGCCACGCATCCGCGCGTGCCACCGCAGACATCCTCAACGCCGGAGGAATCAGCAATTGCAGAACGACCGGTCAGAATCGTCGCCGGGCGGAAATGATCTTCGGTCCGTCTGTCGCGGAACTCAAAGGGAAGACGAAGCACCACCGGAGCATCGCAGCAGGGCATGATCTTCGCCTTCCCACCACCCAGCCGCCGCAGGTCATGCACTCCGACCTTTTCTTCGTGAAAGGACTCCCGCTTCTATTGGTCGTCCTCCAGCCGCTAGGGCTGACGATGTGCAGCCGATGGAGACAAAAGCTTGGTGGCGTGTCCGGTAAGTTTATCGTGTCCGGCACACTTGCGGATACAGGGTCAATTCACGCGTGATGTCCTTTCCACAGACGCAGGTGCATGGATCTCCAGCGTTGGGGTTGTGCGGGAGGGGGTGAAGAAGACAGCGCAAGCGTAGGGCTTCGAGGAACTCTTCCGGGCGAAAGCGGTAGGGACCGTAGTACTTACCGGAAGCAGAAGCAGAGATGAGCCATTTTCCAGAACCACCAAATGCGGCACTCAGAAGCCACGCGCGTTTAGCGTCCATGTGATGTTGAGTGAGGTCGGCTAGGAGCCGCAGTTGGATGTTCTTGGAAACCGAATGCGAGGTTCGCTCGTTGACGGTGGGGTCTGCCTCGTCCGCTGCTTTAGTGAAGGGGTCCACGAAACCCAATATGGATAGGGGGCCAGCGTTGGAACCCCCGCTGCAGGATAGCCAGCGAGTAATGGTTGTCCACAAACCTGGAAGTGATCGCTCTCGAGCGGAGCCAGGCTTTGTCGCCTGCCACTCCCCCATATCGTGTCACTCGCAAACCCCCGGAATGGAGAGGGAGGCCACGAAGACTTGTGGGCTTTCGGCCTCACCGTCGCAGCAAAATTGAGACCATTGATTCTTTGCACGCGATCGTGCGAGCAGTTGCCGCTTTCTCAGTCCCATTTTGTTGTGATTTGGTTCAATGAAGAGACCAGGGAAGCCAAACGTGTCGGATTACGTTTTCCCGGGAAAATGAGCCCGACGTATTAAAATATAGTTACGGGAAAACGGAACTCTTGTGTTTTCCGCACTGAAGTCTCACAATGACGATTCCGTCTGCCATTTTCCGGGGCGCATAAGTCGGTGACGAGTTGGCCAAATCGAAAAACTAATCCACAGAAGTTGTGGCAAATTAACCCATGAATATTTGTACTGGATTGATTTCCGCAAAAACGCTCAAGTCAGCAAAGTTATGCAAGACCAAAGGTGGCCACCACTGGCGAACGGTTGAGTTAAGGCGCCGTGCACCATATAGTGAAAGTTTCTCATGGCTTCCCAGTCCCCATAAACTTTCTTCTCTTTTTGGTTATTCTGTAGTTCCTTGATGCGCAGAGCAACACAATGGTCATATTGTTTCGCTTTTGAGTGAGTTGATCCAGAGACGGATCTTGCTACCACATCCATCGTGTCATTTTTGACGATGATGAGCTTTGTTACGACCGAGGTCAGACTGATCGAAGGCGTACCGTTTACCAAGCGTTTCCCTTGGTCCCTTTGCTTTTGAACTTTTTGCTGGGAACAGAAACACCTTCACGAATAAACCTGAGCAGATAAATTGAGCAGTTAGTCGTTTGACCCACCAAAATGCATTCGTCTTCGAGTTGCTGCATTTGAATGTCTTGTAGGCAAGCATCTTGAATCTCCAAAAACGTCGTGTGTACTGTACAGGGTTGGAGAGTGTGTACTGTACAGGAGGCTTGGGCCAGTTCGTCACGCTTTCCAACGCCTTGGAGGTATCTCCATAAAAAGTATCACCGCTTTTTTCCCTCCGAATCCTAATTTAACTCTTACCTGTACCACGCTTTCTGTTGCTGACATCACGGACATTGCGGTAATGCGATCCGAATGATTTGTATATCTGACATCTTCCATATTCATGCAGCACAATTGATCACTTCGATCGAAGTCGTGGAAAAGGAACGACGAAAGAGCCACGTCCGACATGAAATGCCCCCTTTTTCCTTTGAAATGGTCCCAAATTGTTGAAAATTCCCCCAGAAATCCAAGAAAAGCCTACGGAAATTCACTCACCAACACCCAAATTCGTGAAACGCCCATCGAAAGCTTCTTGTTCTGAAAAACACAATACCAATTTGGTAGAAAACTTTTAAAGACATTATGTCTTTCTCTTCCCCTTTTTCCACTCCTCCCATTCCCGAGGTACCGCGAGATACGACCATGGATCACCAAGACCGAAAGGTTCATCCTGAACCCTCTTTCTCGGACTGGAACCAAGAACTTCCACTCGGAGGAAGAAATGATGCGCGAGTTCAATGCACTACCCGAATTGTTTCGGGAAGCCAGCGTGGTAGGAGGCCTTTCCAAACTGGCGATCCAAGAAAGAAACAGAGACCACAACAACTTGCAGTCTCGTATGCTGGATTTCTTAGGCCAAACTTTGCTTATGCTTCTACTCTCCCTAACCAACCTACCGCTCCCCCGACTGCCTTCCCCGCTGTTGACCCCAACCCACCCGCTCCTGTACAGGCACCTCGCGCAATTCCACCGTCTTGAAAGGTTTCTCCACTCAGAAAACGACGTCATTGTCACCAGTGTTATTCAATAACTACTTACGGTTCTTCTAGTAAAACAGAAAATTTCAACAGCGTGATAGAGTGCTTTCGACGATGTATGACCAACCACCTTATCTCCTATGTGGGTCGTAGAAACAGTCTGAGACTGTTCTTGAAAATGTTGAAGCCCCTTTGTCTATCGACATTCCAGTGCAGCACAGTGTCACTACATGCTGCGCACGTTTCGGTGGGAAACCTGAAGGGGAATCGGCGGGAATTAGAGCCATTGACCGGATGCTGCAGTTGGCGAGACGACGTCGCCATGTCCGTATCGAGCAGACATCGAATGATCCACTAAACAAATAAGTCATTTCCACATTTGTTTCCTCTGGGATATGTCACGAGTTCCAATCAATTGCTGACCGCCGAGATTGTTCATATGCTCCGCCATTTTACCAACGTTATCGCGACGGAAGAACGCTTCATAAACTTTAATTGGTTCTCAACCAAATGCAACCAATGAGGTTCTCAACCAGGTGTGGCCTTCAGGTTAGTGCGGAAGCAATGCGTTGAGTTCCTGATAAAGGAACTCAACTGTTGAAGGAGTAATTAAAAAGTGTTTTAATTGATTAGATCAAAGATCCAACCGAAGGTCCAACCGAAGGTCGGGTTCGGGAGGCCGGAGCCAGTGTGTGGCTCCGGAGAAAAAGGGAAGAATAGGCTAAAAGCCCCAGCCGAAGGCCGGATGGGGCGTCATTGCCTCTTCTCCACGCAAAAAGAAGAGTTGAGAAGAAACCAATACATAAAATAAAACATAAATTGCAGGAGCAAAATGAATGGGGAAGAAGCGACCGAGACCGAGGGGTCCGGAGCTCAAAAAAGAGGCTTGTTCCAGAGTGGGGAACGAGAAGGGAATCAAAAAAGAAGGAGGCTAACCAGAGAGGAGCAAAGAAAAAGGGATGAGACAAGAAAGAAAGCAAAAAATAAATGGAAGGAAGAAACTGGTTTGAGTGGCCGTGCATGGGCGCGAAGCGCACGTGGGGCAGTCGTGGTCGGCGGAAAAAATGAGGACGAGTTCGTGGTTCACGAGACAAGTGACAACGGTTGTCGCGAAGCGACAAAAGACAAAATTTGTCCAGTGGTGACAAGTGACATCATTGAAGGACAAATGACAAATGACAGTGTTTGTCTAGTGGAGACAAGTGACATCGTGGAGCAAGTAGTGACAAGTGACAGCTCTGATGGAGAGTCGGCCGCTGCTGGAATGTGCGGTTCGCGCGCTGTGGCAAAACCGTTGAGTGAGTACCAAGTAAAATTGCAAATGTACCGCGAGGAATATAAGACCTTCAGACAGCCTTGTGCCTTAAATGACGGAAACTGTCTGATGGCCTCCCTGTTGGCTTGTGTGGGCACTGACAACGAGAGGAAAGTTCTCCTTGGATTCACCATCGATGATGAGGTGGATTGGCACAGCGGCGAAGCGTACCAGCATTATCGCAAGTTCTGCAGGGTCTCGTTGGAAGACGAGTCATTGGGAGATAAGTCCAAGGGGGTGTACCAGTGGCTGCAACATTTGCAGAAAACGGGGAAGATTAGCCAGTATATGTGGAAGAGGAATCGGTTCCTTGAAGGAGACTTATCGGCGTGGTTCCACAACAAGGTACAAGCGTGGGCCGGGAAAGACTTCATTGTGTTCGGTTATCGCGGAGATAGTAGAAAGGTGACAGAAGAAATGGAACGGGTGTACGAGACTTGGCCAAGCGAACAGGCAAAAGTGGGGAAACAGACGCCGGCAGTGTGTTGGCGCAAGGTGGCGAAGGAGTGGATGAGTGATCCGAGGGATCGACGAGCACCGGTTGATGGGTTTCGGGGGCATGATGCAGCCACATTGGATAAGTTGGCACTCGAACGAACGCTGGAGCTTGGGAAGAATGATGCGTGCCAGACGACCAGAGAATGGCGGGAACGGACAGGCCGAAGTCGAGGCTCGTTCGATCGCGAGTTGGTTTTGAATCGAAAGTACTTGTGGGCGGAGGGAAAAGAAAGGGTTTCGCACAACATGTACTGTCGGGATTGCACATCGACTGAACGTGCTAAGAAGAAGGCAAAGGTATCGACGGTACCTGCGCAGGAGAAAAGTGCAGTGGTGGCTGTGGGAGAAGCCAGTATCGAGGAACTGGCTGCAGGGGGGAAGCGACGAGCGAAACCGAAGTTCACGGTACGACGAAGGCCAAGAGGTAATTACTGGCCGGTGTCAAGACATGGGGTGGCCATGCGAGTGGTCAAGGACGGAGATGTTGTGCTGTTGGACCCTGCCTTGCAGGTAGCACATCTGGTGAGTCGGTGTGATCTCGCCAAGAGTTGCCGTGCCTTCCTGTCGTGCTTGATGGAGTACTGGTGCGTGTACGAGTTCCAGCTGGAGGTGTAGGGGGGGTTAGAGAGAGGACGGACGTTCGGGTGCCGGCGCGCGGTGCCATACTGTACGGCTTTCCAGCGATTTAAAACCGGGACCCGTTCGTTGTAAACGTTTCACGATCTAACTTCATCCTGTTCCGACGGTGTGGGAGCTCGAAGGCGAGACAGTATGAGCTGGCGCGAGGAGGCAGGTAGGACTTGGGGGTGGTCAATGCAGAAGGTCGCATCAATGCGAACTTCGGAAGGCAAGGGTGCGTAGGATGCGGACGGTCGAAACGAGCCATATCTGGTGACGAAGTCGTTGTCCACGTTGTAGCGCTCGTCCCAGAGCGGTGAATGGACAGATATCTGTCGATGTCGTGGAGTGACCCAGGGGCCATAAACCATCTCTAGGAGATACGTGGTGGTGTGCAGACCGGGCAAATCGAGTTGCGCGTACCAGTTGGATCCGAACGCGCGAATATCCACCAAGACGGAATCACCTGGGGAGACGAGGGTGATTTCAGAACGGGCTAATGCCGAGACATGAGCTGCAGCTTTGGCGGCTGAGAGCAGAAGGATAGAAAGGGGTGCGTGGGCACGACAAAACTCCTCAAACTGGATAGTGTCCGAAATGTCCCGAGACCACGGGAGCCAGTGGACCGAATCATCAGCAAATTCAACAAGAAATTGCATATCACGGCGTTTCTCCGGGTTGCCTTGGTATCCGAGGAGCCGGCGGACAAGGTGTTGGTCAGCATCGAGCTGAGCCATGCGGAAAGCGTCATCGTACGAGCCAAAGAAGAGTTTGAGGCGCGTGACATGGAAAACGTGGACAGAGCCATCAATGAGGGATCGACAGGATACGTCATTCTTAGTTTGACTGACGACCTTGTAAGGTCCCAAGTATTTTGGTGTAAGCTTGTCCGGGAGGTGCTGAGTGGGAGAACGATGGAAGAGTACAAAGTCGCCAGGCTGGTAGAGGTTGCGGAAAGCGTCCGAGGAAGGATTGGATTGCAATCGTGTGGCCAGGAGATCAGCCTGAAACTTGTGGGAAAGGGATCGCAAAGTCTGGACATTGTCGTCCAGAAGGCGAAGGTATTCCGTGCTGCGCTGTGACGGGTCAGCTGACTCAGGCATGCGCGAGTAGATGGCATCTTGGGAACCAAAATGGGCATGGAAGGGAGGAATGCCTGTCTCGGATGACGCAAAGGAATTCAGAAAGAATTGGACCAGAGAGAGGACCGAAGGTGAAGACCAGTCATCGCGGATGCGCTCGTCCATGACGAGAGCGCGGAGATGATCCAGGATCAGGCGGTTGTGCGACTCGACGCCATTGCTCTCGTGGCGATCCACGAGGCTGAAGTTGTGTACCACACCAAAATACGCGGTAAGTTGACGGACGACGTTGTTCATGAACTCTGAGCCAGGATCGGTGATGATTGTGGTGAACATCCCATAGGTGGAGAAGAAAACGCATAAGGCATCAGCAACCGCCTTGGCGTCATGGGTCGGGGTGGGGTATAAGAAGCACAGTTTGGAATCGAGTACAACAATAACAATGATGTACTTGTTTCCTCTCTTGTCAGGAGGCGTTACGGTGAGAGTGTCAATTCCAATCATTGCTCGAAGGTGCAGAGGCTTCAAATGTCGGACCATAGCTGGCATGGTTTGAGTCATGGAAAGGCGGGACTTTTGGCACACGGGACAGGACGCGACAAATTCGGAGACAACCGCGTAAGGGATGTGGTGTCCGGGAAAATGTTCTTGGAGGAGATTGTAGGTTCGTCGAGCGCCGTGGTGACCGGCGCGACCGCCGTGAACCTGACGGAGTAGATCATCCGCCGTGAGAGTCGTTGAGGCGGCATGAGAGGGAACCAAAGGTGGAGCGAGGGAAACCGTGTCTGCCAAAGAGGATGAGGGAGGAGTGACTGGAGGGTCTGCCCATCGAACAGACTTGAAAATCTTCGAAGTGTTCATGTCCAGTTGGGAGGCGGGAGTCTCAGAAGGAAGGGAGCCATTCGGCACAGGAGTGAAGTAGTCGGGTCTGGTCAAGGCTAAGGCATTGACTGCGGCAGGCTGATTGTCGCTATCGTCATGCATGCGCGACAAGTAGTCGGCAAGGAGGTTGAGACGACCTGGGATATGTCGGATCCGAAAAGTGAAGGATTGAAGAAAGATTCTCCATCGCATTATTTTGGGGACCACAGATGCCTCAATCCAGAGCAAGTTGTTGTGATCTGTTTCAAGTACAAACTCCTTGTTACGTAGATGAAACGATAACTTGTCCACGGCAAAGTATATTCCAAAGGCCTCCTGTTCAATCGTGGTCCAACGAGAGGCTGCCGGGGAGAACTTGTGTGAGATGAATGCAATTGGTTGGTAGACGGGATCGGGTGAATCTGGAGAGAAGGCCAATTGAAAGAGGACCGCTCCTACACCGAGGAGGGAAGCGTCGGTGCGGAGAATCCAATCCAATTCGAAGTTGGGCAGATAAACTTTGTGAGCACTTATGAGGGCGGACTTGAGATCCGCAAAGACCTTATTGTAGTCTTGCGGCCAGCGATCTGGGTGGCGCCAGTCAAATTCTTGTCTCGTCATATCGTGCAGGGGAGCAGTCAGAGTGGAGAAATGAGGAACGAAAGAACGGAAGAAAAGAGCCGCGCCCAAGAAGCGCTGCATCTTCTTGAGGGTGTTGGGGAAGGGTATAGATGTGATGGAAAGTTTGCGTTCGTCGTCCAATTCATAAGAACCGTGCCGGCAAAGATAGCCAAAGAATTTGGCATGGTCAAATCCAAGCCAGGATTTGGTGAATTTCAAGAAGACATTCCGTTCAATGCATCGGTCCAGAACCAGTTCGAGCTTGCGATAAGCATCGGCATAGTCGTGGGCCATGACCAAGAGATTGTCAAAAATGGAAATGGTCCATTCTTCAAAATCAGCAAAGAGCTCCCTGGCAGCATTCTGAAGAATGCCGGACGCAGGGCCCACTCCTTCGGGCATAAACTTGGGACGGAAAAGGCCCCAAGGTGTTTGCACTGAGAGGAGATCAGACGTGCGGGGAGCGAGTCGAAACTGGTGGAAAGAATTGGTCCAGTCCAAGTCAACAAAGACTTTGAAGTTGAGCAGTTTGTCCAATTCATGTTGGACGTTTGGGATGGGCGTCTGTGGAATGACCACGTACTTGTTAACAGCAACGTAGTCCCCACAAAACCGTATGAAGGGTTTGGTAGCTTTGGGGGCAATGACCAAACAGGAGGCAATGGCTGAATCGGATGGTTCGTAGAAGTATTGGCGGAGACGAGTGAATTCGGCCTTTGCATTCTCGAAGAGACGAGGGTTGATTGACCGTGCGCGTGGCTTGAGGGAGGCGGGCAACCCATTTGTCCATTGCAGCTCAAGCGGAGGGGCGTCAATTCCTTCCCAATTCTGGGGAACGAAAACTTGTAGACCTTTGGTCTCTAACAGATTGAGAACATCTGTCGAAGCGGCAAAGTCGGGATGTACTTGCTTCCCGAATTGAGAGAAGTATTCCTTGACAGAGTCTTCGTATCCCATTTCCATGAAGTGTAAAGCTTCAGAGAAATTGACGGGAAGAGGAGTTAACAAGTCCTCAGGAGCATGGGCAAGCAGTGTGGACCAAGGGTCGATGGTGGGTAGCTTGTGAGAGGGAATTGTCGGTGAGGCGGCAGAAGAATCTGATACGGCCGACAGAGTGGGGCGTTTGAGCAAGCGTACCGATGGGGATTTGGGGACATTATCGATGGAATGAGAAAGCATGGAAACAAAAAACTGGCCAAAATGAAAAAGAATATCAGGTAAACCAATGATAACGGTGTTGTGCACCAT